>JAMKCH010087345.1:0-13535 GCA_023653785.1 Ophioderma brevispina | reverse complement strand
CATAACTATCTAACTGTGTCCTATTTTTTTTTTGGTTTTGAATTCATTTGGTCAATTCCCATTCGGTCCAATTGCCATTTGATCCAATTCCTATCCCGTCCATTCCTATTTGTGCCCATTCACATTCGGTCATTAATAACAGTCATTTAAGATTTGAATATATGTGACCTAGGCCTAGTCTTAGTCAACGTCTGTCACTGTCGCGCATTGCGTAAAGAGCGCCCTACTAAGGTTAAGTCTTTGAAAAAGACTAGCACCCGGCAGTTGATGCCCATTTTGAATTCGCTGTTGCTGTTAGGTTGCAGCCTACCCCCCTGCAATTCCCATTCGGTCCGATTCCCATCCGGTCCAATGCATCCGGTCCAATTGCATCCGGTCAATTCCCATTCAGACCCTACCTGATCAAAATCAATAAATCAGCCAACCAATAATTAAATCAATCAAATCAATCAATAACAAGAAAATCTGGAAATTACCAAAATCAGTCAAAATTAAGAAATCAGTCAATCAATAAAATCAGTCGGTCAATAATTCATCAAGCAATCAATTAATAATTAAACAAATAATTCATTGATGACCACTGCCCCAAAACATCCATTACAATCAAAAACAGAATCGAGGTTTATATAATGTTATTAATTTATTGGTATAACAGGGATCAAATCAAGCAAGCAATCAGTGAAAGGGTACAAGGGCTTATGCCATGTCCCCCCAAGTCCTGCAAAGAAATCTGGGCAAGATTTGGAAAAACACCACACCAATCCACCCTCATAGAATAGGAAAAAACATTAGCTTCGGTGCACCGCGACCGTAACCCACGTTGCGTACCCCTTCTATCCGCGTGCCTTACCAACAAACAGCACTGTTATTGAAGTCAATACGGACAGTGAACGTCTATGAGTACGGCCTCGGCTGAGAGTCAAGTTTCTCAGATTGTTCTAATTTTACTCCAGAATGAGGATTTGGAGGGGGGAAAACATCGCCAGTCAAGAAAAAAATATTGGCATTCTATTAACACCACCTTGAATGCGAGATGATGAGCGGGGGTTTCGTTGGCGTGAACGCGTTCGTCCGGCGACGTTCCAGGGGCGTGCTGTGCAATTAAGTACCAGGGCCGCTTGGATATCTCTTGAATTCCAACACATTCAGATTTTGTCTTCTCTTATTGTCTTGGAATGATATTTTAAGTAGGTACGTTGCACGTTAAACGAGCATCTATCAATCCACTATCATAATCAGGACTTTTTGCAATTAATTTTTATAACAGTCGCCATTTAGTCTAAGGTGTGAATTAAATAATCAAACACCCTAAATATAAAATTTCCCCCCAATAAACCCACTATATCTAAATGACAACCTCACAAGCACAACAGATCTCCAATTTTTTTCTAACTTCACTTGTTTCTTACGAGACTGATAAATGCTAATTCCGAAAATCCAGACCAATTAATAAAAAAAGGGGCAGAGATCTTAACACTCTCAATTATTCCATACAACCTGAGAAAGCCTTAACGAATGTAGGATGCCATACCAATTACCTAATAATGAATTCCTACAGAGCTGAGTGAGCGGAGAGACTTCCCAAGTCAAAAAGCTACTTTGAAGTGGATGAACAGGAGAGGTTTATGACCGAACTCTCAATCAACTTGAAAGAGGCAAGCATTCTAAGAATGCTCATGATAGATGTCAGGGAGTAGAAATGCTGAAGATAAATTCATACCTGACAAAAATTGCCGGCTAATTTTAAAGGGTGAACATTTGCCCATTCACCCACGCACGTGTGGACCACTAGTCCACAAAACCTACATTTCTGTTTTTCCCTTGTTTGGTCTCTCCTTCCATGTGCAAATTTGGATTAATCGTCCTCGATGTTTCGGAATTCTATTGTGCATGCATAATGTTTCAATGCCATCGCATTCAAATGCCACACAATGCTCTTCACATTGTTTTCTTCTTAAAATACTCGATATGTCGTCTTGCGCAGTTCGTTCAACTTCCTCACAAACTGGCGGAACATCTGCGTACCAGTCTGTGACTACAATACCCTTCCCCGATCGAATGCATGCACCATCCTCTCACGGCTGCAGCTCATCGCATATATATCATAATATTTGGGAACAAAACAGTCTCTTTCACGTCAAGCAAATTACTTGTCTTTAACCATCTTAGCCTTTTCTTGTCAATTTCTATTTCAGTCCGACGTCGGTCTATTCCCATCTCCCAACCGCGAGGCAAGCACGCGCTGCTTTCTATCACAACATGCTAATCTGACCCCGAAATTGTGATTCATAAAAGACTGATTTCAATTTCAATAATCACTGGGAGAAAAAAAGAAGCCCCTCACTCCTCGTGATGTAAAACAAATTGAACATTTATTGAAATCAGGTGAACTGCAGTGTGCGGACCAGGGCATTTTTTAATATTTCTCGACAAGCGAGCCATGACGTTTTAAACTGGGAGACCCAGTGCACAACGATGACCTTGTAATGGTCATTGACTGCTCAAGTATTTACTAGCTTGTATGCTGGAATGTTATGACCAAGAGAGCGCAAAGAAGACAGCGATAAAAGACAGAGAGCAAAGGGGTGAAGATCACTTGATAAATTGTTAAATTACAATTCTCACCCTTGACCTCTGTATTCTATTGGGCTCTAACTACTTGGGGATTACCACCTTACAGAAAATGTTTCTATGAATCTGGGCAGGGTTCACCAAAGTGGCCAAGTGGGTATTGGCTTGTCTCCAAATTACTATGAGAAGTAATTTGTTTTGGAAAAGGAACATGCACATAAATTACGAGAACCGAGCAATTGGACTTCACAATTGATTAGGCCTTTTAGGGGCACTTCACGATTCATGTTCACATCCTCAAATTAACTATTAAAAAAATCTTGACAACATTGTGCCCATTAGCCTTATAAGTACTGTGCCTAATATGATGCAAAAATTCAATTACTGTAAACAGGGATTTTTTTGTGAGCAGAATTTTCTGTGAATTGAGACAAGGACATTTTCGTGTGTTTTGCTCAATTCGCAATTGACCATCGTAGTGCTTACTTGCAAGGCATGTTGAAGAAATTTTCAGTGTTATTTTCACAGTGTTATTTCCACAGTTGAATTCACATTCACAAAATTCTCGAAAATTTAACCATCACAAAAATTACCTGTTTACAGTATCTGAGATGAAATTCATTATTTTTTTAATTCTATGTAGAGAGGCCCATGGGATATTGTAATACAAATACTTTCTCATAACACCAAAACCCAGGATCAGAATCAGCTGCATTTTTTTTAGAAAAAGCATTATCTCAAGGATATCTAGTGAACTATAAACAAAACGCAAGGTGTCAGAATCATGAAGTGTAAATTTAAAAACTTACAAATGTGTTATGAGTGTAAACTGACCTCCTGTTTAAGTACTTGTCAGTTTTTTATCTTTTCTGCATATTAAATATTTTGAAGAAAATTTGTCCAAATATCAAGTTAGCATTTATTTACATTTGGGGAGAGAGGCTAGGAAAAAAACAAACTTAGCCACAGTTTTATGGAAGCCTGTGCAACCAAGGATAATTTTCACAAATTGTTACTCCACTGGCTTATGTCAACACAAGTCTTCATGTCTTTCCACTGCAATGGCCCCACAGCTGTTTGACCCTGTGTAAATTGTCCCTTATTTTTAGAACAATTTTAAGCAGTGGCGACACAATTTTGACAACTGATTTAAGTAGGGGCATACAAGAGCTATTACTTCTGCAAAAATCAGACAAATCCATTGTGGGAATAATTGCCATATAGGCCTAGAAAGTTGATGATTTCTACGTTACTTATAGCGCCCTCTATATGCTCATTTTCCGTAGAAAGGACAAGTAAAACTAGGTTAATACTTGCCCGCAATGAAATTTCATAAAATTTACACAGGATGTAATTAGTGGAATATATAATCCAAATCAGATGTTAAAACTGTGTCGCCATTGATATTTTTAATTTTATCTTAGTTTTGTCATAATAGTTTCAAACAGCTGTGGCCCAACTTGAAGGTTTTGCAGGTCAGAGTGGTTAGGTAGGTGTGTGGGTACGGATGTTACATGTGTGAGTGGGTATGTGCATGGGTGTGTACACTAAGGAATAAAAATCAACCTATTCCTGCTTGTATTTGAAACCATTTCTTAAGATACAGCAATAAAAGAATTCCTTGCAATAACCTCAACCGATCAATCAATGAACCAATCAACCAACCAATCAACCACCCAACCACATCAAAGGTTGTGGGTTCAACCACCCAACCACATCATTTAACCAACCAACCAATCATTTAACCAACCAACCAAAGGCAGTCAACAACCCTGTCAACAATATAGCATAAATGTTTCCACCTTACAAATACAAAAATACTCAACTAGTGAACTAAAATATTAAACAATCAAATAAAAATCCTCCATTTGTTTACAGCTCCCTATTTGTTTATTCATCACAGAAAAAATATTTGCAAATTGAACCAAGTTTGAGTACCATAAATCAGCCCTAAAAGCAGGAAAGTAAAAGTCTAACTGAGCAAGCATCTTTTCCACATTTTTCCTTTCTAGTACACTTTCTTACATTACCTTCCCAGATTAAGTCTAATGGAGTTCAGCTACATGACCTAGTATTGTTGATTGAAATTGGCACATTAGACTCACATAACTCCTAATTCATACATTGAGTAAATCATTTCTAAGCCTTGATAATATTCCAATTGTCCTTAGGCTAGAGGAAGAGAAAGGCTTGGGTCTTCTCACATGAGCCCTCACTGTACCTGATGAGACTCTAAAAACATCTTTCAATCTCCTGTACTGCTTAGTTTTTTTTTCAGAGGGTGTTTTGAATCAATCCCATAATGCATTGCAACATGCCTATTATACTATATACTGTACTAAACACATGTCAGTACTTAGGGATAAAAAGTGTTCAGGGAGTTTTAGAACCACAATATATTTTATGATCATGCTAAAATCCCTTGAAGGTGCAACGAGAGATTTCACATATCAGGTGTCCCTCAAAAAATCGAAAGTACTGATTTTTGCCCTGATATAAAGCTTTCCATCAAAAATATCCCCATCTGAAAGGATTAAGCTGAGAAATGTTTCTATGGTTTAAAAATTGTGAAAATTCTAATTTTGTATAGGAGCAAATACAAAATTCAGCCTATGTTTTACATTGAAATATAATCAAAATCACCCGATTTCTCTCTTTTAAGACATTTCTGTAGCCAAACACAAGGTAAGAAATGTACTGAGTGTCTGATCTATATGAAATTACTATTATGACACAACATTTAGGTGCATCAAAATCTCTCGTTGCACCTTTAAGTACTAGCACCTTGTGGGCTAAAATGAGAGTGAAAGTCAGGGTTTTTATGTATTAAGAATAGGATTTTTGTGGGATCACATGACCTTGTTAAGGTGAAATTTCCCAAAACTGATGCATTGTGGGATTGACTCAATACACCCTCTGTTTTTTTAAGCCATTATGAGCTTTGATATTCTCATACACCATGGACAGAGTTCAGTGTGTTGTACAAGTACACTGCAAAAACTGGAGTGTTAACTTTAACACGATGGGTGTTAATTTTAACACCATCCTGGAGTCAATACGGGACCACACCCACTGGTGTTAGATTACACCACGTTAGTGTTATATTAACACCAATTTTGGTGTTACAATGTATGATGTAACACTACTTGGTGTTAATTTTACACCACATATGGTGTTAATCTTTTTTTAACACTGCTGGGTGCAAAATTGACACTACCAGTATAATTTAACACTCGCCTGGAGTCAATACGGGACCACTCCCTCTGGTGTTAATTAACACCAAAGTTTGGTGTTAACATTTATATTTGTAACATTTGATATTTTAGTAGAAAATGCCTGATTTTGTTATTTTGTGCTTCTATTATAACTGCTTGCCTCTAACAAATCATAAACAGAACTACAACATCCATAATTAAAATTATGCAGCAACACCGGGTGGTGTTAAATCCTAAATTTCAACACCAGAAACTAACACCAACACGCTTGACACCGACTTGGTGTTAAAATTTTAACACCCCAGTTTTTGCAGTGTATGCATTATGTGACCTGACCTTGGGTATTCTGGGTATCAAACTTATCCTCAAAAAACCAGAGTGTGAATGTTCTAAATACATTACTTGAAAGCTACTGAACTCTGCCATGGGAGTTGAGACTATTGGCTCACAGTGATATAAGCTACAATATGCTCATCACCAAGGACACAATTCAGTAATCTGTAGAAGTTCATAAAACAAGATAAGTTGACCATGTGTATTCTGGGTATCATATACCATACCCAAATAGCAGGGGGTGTATTTTCTACATATTTTGGTGAATGGAAGTTACTGGGAGTTGAGGCTATTAGCTCATGGTGATATGCTACAATATGCTCATCACCAAGGACATGTTCAATGAGCTACAGTGCAAGTTCACGAAACAACATGAACTGACCTTGTGTAATCTGGGTATTGCAAATCATACCCCAAAACAAGGGGGTGAATTTTCTCAATATACTGTTATGTGGCATATACTGAACTGTGCCATGGGAATTGAGACTATACTGCAGAATTTTTAGCAAATTTGATGAATTTGTTGGGTTTTTTGTTGGGGTGGTTGTTCATTTTTTTAATTCTTTCATTCCCCTGTATAGTGATCAGTCCCAAAGCACTATATTTTCACAAATTTAATCAAACACTCACATTTGATTATTTTGTTCTTTTAACTAATTTGATTTTCCCCTCTTCAATGGAAACCTCTCATCTAAGTACTCTTGCACATGAAAGGTGTTTAGAGTATGTGCAGATTTCCACATGATGATGACAACTTCAAGATTGCCCATTTTAATCACAATTGCTAAAACCAGTATGTGGTTTGGTGTGGTTGACTACATTTGGGACCTTTTTGTTCATATCATCAGACTAAAAGAAATATTTCTTTGGCCTATAAAGTACTTGAATTTAAGAGAATATGAGTTTTTCTGATACCAAAATCTCATTTGATGGGGGTGAAATGGGGAGGAGCTACCCACCTTTAATTTCAAATTAAAGAAAATTAACAAATTCAAAATTACTCACCTAGATATTGCCAAGTTATCCATGAGATGAATCATCAACAGCAAATAGCACATGGAAGAGAAAAAAAGAAAAGGAAATTATTTAATTTACATTCAGTACATAATACATTGTTTTACAAATACCTGAACACACTTTCTAGCAGGCCCGTATGCAGGGGCGGGGTGCGGGTTGCGGTCGAAATTCCACAAAATTCCAAATTTCACGAAATGGGCAAAAAAAGGTCCACTTTTTGCTGAATTTTTGATAAAAAGGTTCAAATTTAGACAAATTTTGACAAGTCCACATTTTGGTGATGAAATGTCCGAAGTCTAAAAAAGGAACATTGTTAGGGGGGGCATGGTCCACTTTTACAAAAAAAAGTCCACTTTTTCAAAGTCCCACACCCCAAAAAATCCTGCATACGACCCTGCTTTCTAGAGATTCCTGGATGTCTACAATACTAAAGATGTCTCTAGTTTGTTGCAACTGAAGAATGCAGCTGAAAAAAGATACCCTTTCTTCAAATATGACATATGATTGTAAACAGTTCGTAGCAACATCTCACCAAATATGCAAGGGAATCCGATTTCAGAAAGTTAGTGTTTCAAAACAAAAACCTTTCAATGTGGATTACCCTGCATGCATTAACTTGAGAAAAGGCAAAGAGATGCTTTCCGTACTGTCAGACACAATCAGCAAGTACACAAAATTACTCAAGTTTTAATACCATTTCCACCATGGTAGATTCTGTAAAGAGAATCTAACACATAAGTCATTAGGTTTTGATGGCTTCCCGAATGATTGTAATCAGGTCATTTGGGAAGCCATCTCAAAAGCCACTGACCTAAGACTAGGCTTGTTTGGACTCATTTGAATGTATCGGTCATGCTGATTCCAAATATGATAAAAAAAATGCTACATTTTGACATTTTGGGTGAAAAATTACATTTTTTTTATCTCTGAATGATTAGAGTCACCTGCATGGCCCAGAAGTTCAAACTTAAATCTCTTATAGTTTGTTCATCAAAAGATTGAACTTGACCTCTTGACGACTACATATATATTACAGATGGGCAAGGTCATAAGGGGCATCATATGATAAACCCACTATGGAACATGGACATCAAATGCATATCACATGGATATCACATGCATTCACATGAACATAACATGCCTATCATATTGTTAATATTATAGTCTCTTCAACTCAAGTTGGAACATGACCTTTGATAGAATATTCTGAGTTCCCATTACAGAGGATTAAGGGCATGATGCCATACTGTGGTAAGCAAACTATGGTAGCTTTTACTTTATATGCTACATGGTAATTTGTGACAATGTACAAAAAAGGTCTATGTACGCAACAAACTATGCAAAAATCCACATACCATTTTCAAGAAATCTGCCATGATTTTCAAAAAGAGCAAAACTGAGATTAAATCCAATATGCTGAGCTGCAGGCCTTTAAAAGGATTGTTTTCAAATCAAAATACATTTGTGAAGCGAGTCAGAACAAGAAGGGGATTCAGTTGACGTCTCTATATTTCCCACGGATTAAAACTGACGACAGACCATGATAATGACACCTTTAAAAGCCAATCAGAAACTAAACACCACAAAAGATTATGTTTTCCTTAGCAGAATTGCACATATTTTTCTTAGGCGGGTCTTGAGAGCCGGTGTCACTTTACCGAGCAGTACGGCCTAAACCTAACCACCAAAACATGGCTAATTAGAGATGGGTTTCACGGTGCTTAAATATTTCACGGCTATTACTTTTCATACTCTTGATATTCGTTTACAGGAATCACTCCACGTGGAAAATGATAATGGCGGAGTGTTGTTACCACGGTAGCCAAAAGGACCAAGACCTTGGAAACTGCCAGGTTCTATGGCGACATCAATACTTCAGTGTTGCCACCTTTTACACATCAGCTAAACAATTGCAGAAGAGTGACGATCAAAATACTTGAAATAGAATATTCTATGTATTTTCTGTCCCTCGTGGGATTGCGTACCCTTTCCATCATTCAGTTACCAAAGTCAAACATACCAACAATAGCTGCAATATTATGATCTCGCTACTGATGTATGTACACAATCATATCTGGGTCGAAATCTCCTATTTCAGGGGGGATTTCAATATGGCAACTCGTTTATCTCTGTTAATAACCTGGTGCATACTGAGCCAATGATCAAACTGATCGATAGCCATGTTCTGAAAACAACGGCACAATTCACGCGTGCATTGTAAGTCATGACAAGGGGAAGCAAAGCACATGAGAGAGAGAGAGGATGATGTGAAGGTGAGAAAGGAAAAAGGAAGAATGAGAGGGAGAAAAGCACAACTACTACAAGTGAGTAGTTGTGAGATTAGAGAGAGAGATGAGAACAGAATGAGAGGAAAGGAAATATAGAGAATGAAAGAAAGGATAAGAGGGAAAGGAGAATAGATGAGTGACAGAGAACCAGAAGAGAAAGAGAGATGGGAGAAAGAAAGAGAGATGGGGAAAAGAGAGAGATGAGGAAAAGAGATGGGGAAAAGAGAGAGAGAGATGGGGAAAGAGAGATGGGAAAGAGAGATGGAGATTGGGAAGAGAAAGAGAAAGCGAGGAAAAAATGTGCTTATCTTGTGCAATTGACCTGTTCAGAGACACAAATACAAGCCTTAGTGAAGTTAGTGGTCAAGAGATCTGGGGAGTTGCATTATATTTAACGTCAACGAAAGGTACGGAATAATATCATTACATGTACGACCAGAAAATGAAATATTTAAGCAATCTAACACTGTTCTACATTCACCAGGTTAAGTCACTCTCCAAAATCAACCTTTTACGTGAATAATTTCGGAATGAATCTGTTTATTTGATCAAAAAATTTCATATGTTTGACCTTAGCCAATAGTGTCGCCCCTCTGGAGGCTACAACGCAACGCCTCAAGTTGTGTACATAACGTAAGAAGTTGGTAACTTAATATAGAGCATTTCAACAAAAGGTTTATGAACCACGAGTGCATAGGCGAAACAAGTTGACTGGCCGAAGAGAAAATGGCACTATTTCTTTTTCAATATGGTCGTGAACCATTCATTCTATTATACATGGTAACACTTTTCTTGAAGAGGTGGCGATAAAGAGAAAGGTTCAAGAATAAAGTTCTGCACTGATCTCTTCTAAATAAGTCCCCTTAGTTGATTACCTTAGAGAAATTTTAGGCACATTTTATGAGCTATCAATCCAAAATTGCAAGACTGCAACTTACTGACAGGGAAAGTACCATATGGGCTAAGGCCAAGTAAACAAATATGTTTAGCATTTCCCTTATAATTCCTTTTTAGACCATTTTAATTTTATTTTTTTAACATTAGTAAGTTTAGTAAACAGAAGCTTCAGAAGTTGAGATGCTTTCTAAAGGTTTGCTAATGTGCAAGAAGCACTTTTAAACAGGTTCAGTGACCATTAGAGGGGTCTACGTGCAGAAATAGAAAATTAATCTCACTACGAGTTTGAAAATGTTGGGCTCGACTGGGTCTCACCCAATATTTTTGCAATTCATAGCTCGCCCAAACAAATATGGGCTCAATCAATCCAATTTTATATCACAATTTACATCAGATTTTTCAGTGATAGACTTCCATGTTAGGGAGAAAATGCCATGAAAAATCTGACCATGATCGGGCCACCCACCTTTAAACTTGGTAATCGAATGCACGATCAGGGCTTATGTTATGCAATAAAGAATTGGAAGAGACTTCCCGGTGAAGATACAGCATTGTGTATTTCTCCGAATCTAAACACGCATTACCCAAATACATCATAAATTTTGTAATGACAAGCTATCGGAGTAATGCAGTCTAGAAATCGTGTAGCAAGGACGCTGTTTGTCAAAAGCCTGAGCCATTGAAGTTCATTTTCTGTCTACTAAAGATAATGCCTTCCTCTGTAGTGAACTTTGAGGTGCTATAGCCAAATTTGTATATGATTTAGATAAGATTAAAACCTTTGCTGTGTCATAAATTCATTCATGAAGTAATTACAATTTGCACACACAGTGCCGTCTGTTATATCTGTCAAGTATGAAAGGTCAGATTTTACACTTAGCTAGGCAAAAGGGGAAAAATCATAATATTTGATTTTTTTTTTTTTGCTAATGTGACAGAATGTTAAGACAACATTTCCATTCCCAAGCACTCCAAAACCAATTAAAGTACACGCAGTCATTTTGACAAAGCGCGGTTATAAGTTCAGAATCATTGTTAGTACGCATTCATGTGTTGTTAAAAACCCAGCATGACCTATGAAACAAGCGAAGCAAAACTGCTCTTACAATTTGCCTTTTCGTTGTCTAAACCAACACATTCAAGGGGTTTTAATTGCTGTGGTTGACACAAAAATATTTCTTTTTCTCGCTCTTTTTAAAGTAAAAATCAAACTATTGCTTCAGGCAGCCTATAGTTTGTTCACTATAAGATGTAACATGACCTTTGATGAAGTACATTGAGATAACACTAGGGAAAGACCAAGGTCATAATGCAACCCTGGGGTAAATATACTATAGTAGCTATAGTGTGTTTTGTCACAACTTTGAGCATCTCCTCTGACAAAATGTGTAGAATACAGGTGGCAAAAGAATGGGGTCATGTTCCAACTTACAGTGAACACTGTATAGTTTCTTATGATTTTTCAAATCTATCAACAAATTCAGCAGGGGGGTTCTAATGTATAGGCATATGGGGACAAGAGCGTGGCGCAATGGTTAGGGTATTCACCTTTGGTGCAGAAGGTCCCCGGTTCAATCCCCGGCGGGGTCACTTGCTGGGATTTAATTGGGTACCAAATTCTGGATTTGATTTGTAAGAACTATTGATTAAAACTGGAATTCCGCTCTCCCCGTGGTTCATTTGGACTTGGGCAAACGAACCATGAGAATATCCCGTCCTTCGGAGGGGACGTTAAGCCGTCGGTCCCATATACATGGAGAATCACGCCTGTATATGTAATCGCAGCCAGTGTGGATAAGAGTAGGGTGAAAACCCCTGGCTGTCCCAATTCGTCCTGGATCCCTGGGCATCATTGGAAAGCAGTGTCTGAACACTGAACGATCTACCCAGGCTAAATAAGACAAAAATAAATAAAAATAAATAAATAAACAAGTCACATGAATGGGTCACTTTTTCACAGAAAGCCTTAGGTATGGATCCTATTTTCTACACGAAATCCCGACATGGGCTATTTTCTTGAAAACTGTCTTAGTACATGGTCAAAAAGCCAACATGTTCCGGTGCTTGCAATTTTGGAAATGGGTAGTATATTTGAAGCAAAATCCAATGAAATGGGTACCAAAATTACCTTTATAAATGGATATGGGTTTCATGTTCTCAACCGCTTACCCCCAACCCTGAGGGTGTTTTGGGTCAATCCCACAATGCACCAGTTTTGGGAAATTTCACAATAAGGTCATGTGATCCTATAAAAATCCTATTCTTACCACATGAAAACTCTTACTTTAATGCTCATTTTAGCCCACAAAGCATTAGTACTTAGGGAATTTTTAGCATGATTATGAAATGTCTTGTGCTTCTTAAACTTTTGGAACACTTTTTATGCCAAAGTACTGACATGTGTTTAGTACAGTATAGGGACATTTCTATGCATCATGGGATTGATTCAAAACACCCTCTGCCCCCAAACAAACCATATCTCACACTATGAGCTACAATTATGTTCATCTACCAAAGACACAGTTCAGTGTACCGAGCTCTGTACTGTAGATGTATATATATATATATATATATGCATTAAGATGAACTGACCTTGTATGTTCTGGATATCACATATACCCAAAATCCAGGGGTAGGCCTATATTTTCTATATACACTGGTGAATGGAAAGTATTGAACCGTGCCATGGGAATTGACACTTTACTGGTTCATATGTCAGTATTTCTCCTCCTGCTTCTTTTGCCAAATATAGTAAAAAGGTTGCTTCAACTCTGTGTTAGATGCTTAAAGCAGAGATGTAAAAGAGGAGTATCCCAAAATAGAACTGATAGCAAGGCCAAATTTGAGCATAGCACCTGTGAAGCTGGAGAAAATGTATTTTCTTACAAGTTTTTAGGTATAAGAACCCCTCTATAAAAAAAAGTACTTAAAACTTGACTTTTGATGCAGTTCTACCTTTATCATTAACATTTTGATCTCAGAATTTGATTCCAGAATTTGTTTATTTATGGCCAAAAAATCGAGAAACTTCCAGAAGTTACATCTCTGTTAAACAGGGGTGTGAGAGGCCATGGATAAAAAACGAGGAAAAGGGGAAAAAAGAGGGGGGGAAGGAGTAAAAATGCCAAAAACAGGCTGAAAATGAAAGAAAAAGCTAAAATTTTGGCACTAACAAAATTTCAAAAATGAGGAAATCCTCAAGGAAATTTCACAC
>JAMKCH010087344.1:0-20389 GCA_023653785.1 Ophioderma brevispina | reverse complement strand
TTCCCCCCCCCCCCCCCCGAAATAACCCCCATTTTGGGGGTGCGTTCAGGAATCGGGCTTTTTACCTAACATACATATTCTTAATTCTCATAAAATTCTGATAAAACCCTTCCATCTGGTATAGGCACATATAAGTCGCATATTGAAGTGCACCCCCCATGGTTTGCCACCCCAAAATACTGCATTTTGCCACCTCACCAGACTCCACCAGACTTTCTACTATCCCTGAAACTACTGTTCTGGATTGAACAAATTACTTACTTCCTAATTGTGGTATTTTTGTATATTGCGTTGATCTTATGGAAAGACGCTGTGTAAAATACTGCGTTTATTTTATTTTTTTAAATTTAAAGCAATATTAGCACATTCTTTTTGAAGAGCGCCCCCAATTTTTCAAAACAATTGAGATTTTTACACGGTTGCATTGGTAACTGGCTAGTAAACTACACTTGTGAATGGTTAAGCTCTACAATGTCTATGTGTCGCAAACGAAGGAATTTTGTAACTAGAATAATTAATATCGGGATCCCCGATAATAATTCAACGGCTGCTGGAAACGGCTTTCCAATATGAAATAGCCGGGAAATAGCGCCATGTACGTACATACGCTCATCTATTAGTTGTTTTATTGATTCAGGCAAGTCAAGTTAGAGGTCATTTTCTTGAGGTGGCACTATTTCATAATGGACGGACATAAACTTAGCATTTCCAGCTCATTTTATGATAAATACGCATTTTGGAGTATTCTCGTTCGCAGGTGTAGTTTTCTAAAAAAATCATGCCGAGTTTCAAAATCTCGACATGATTTTTTTCTCAACATGAGGAAAACTCGACATGATTTTTTTCTGGACATGAGGAAAACTCGACATGATTTATGTCAAACTCACCATATAGAGAGCAAAACTCGATGTATAGAGGGCAAACTGGAGAGATAGCGCTGTAAACTCGACATATAACGCTGCACACTCGACATGAGCAAACTCGAGTTTGCTCATGTTGAGAAAAAAATCATGTCGAGTTTGCTCATGTTGAGAAAAAAATCATGTGGAGTTTGCTCATGTTGAGAAAAAATCATGTCCAGTTTGCACATGTTGAAAAAAAATCTGTCCAGTTTTTTAAAACTTGGCATGATTTATTCTGGACATGATTTATGAAACTCGGCACATAGAGTTCAAACTGGATAGGCAGCGCTGTAAACTCGACATATAGCGGGGTAAACTCGATATACAGCGCATGAAACTCGACATGCGAGGGAAAAATCGCCATGATTTGATACGTGGAACGTGCCATATATTTACCATGAAGAAATTGGTCGTGTACACAGTTACAACTTTATCGGATTAACAAAAACATCTGTACAGATACGACCCTGTTACACTCTTTGCATTTTCAAGTTTGTTGTTCAACAAAGTCGAATCTACGTTTAATTAAAGCTCAATATTCATAACTTGTGAAATCTTTCATCCCGTGAAAACTCGATTTCATTTAAGCATTTACTATTTAATGAAACGCAAAAATGCTTCTCCTGTAAAGAACAATTACAATGCATTACCGCTGAAGTGTGCACATGAAGCGACAGTTATCCCGGAAGTAACAATTAACAACAAGTTCATCGGCGAAATTCAGAGAACAAAATCTAGCGTGAACACCGAAGCAATTCAATCCAAAGAACATTATTTCTATTGCGCATGCGAAGGAGATGAAAAACTTTTCCCAAAGGCTTGTTGTATACCTTCTCTTGAAATCCTGATTAATTGGCATTTAAATTAATTTCCCATGCGTGGACTTCGGCCATTAATAGCTTTTGTATCATAAGCTGTTAATAGCTGTTTTGGTTGGTTACTTCCCTTTAATAGCTAGTTATTGAAACAATATGGGCCTACTGCTCGTACTTCTTACCTATTGAATGAAATACTAAAATCGGAGACGTTCCGCCGACGTCATTTACTAGCGCTGGTTATTGCATTGGGATATTAAGCATTTTGTAAGAGTAAACGGTAGCGTGTGACTACGTTTGAAACATTAAAAGAACTCTAAGTACTCTAGTAAAATCCCGGTTCTTTTAAACATATCTTTCTTTTGGAAAAACAATGGCAGTTGATGAAAATGCGGTTTTTCGACTTGCTAGTGCAACATTTTTATCTATAACTGCTCTGTTTATAATTATCGGGAACAGCGTGAATCTTCTTGTTTTACAGAGAGTGAAAAGCATTAATGAAGTTACAAAGACATTCATGCAAAGTCTTGCTATGGCTGATCTGGGCATCGGTGCGGTTTTAAATGTTTTAAGTATCGGAGCAGCCGCCGTGGGGAAGTGGCCTTTCAGCCATAGAGCTTGCGGATTCTACGGCGTCGCGCTCGTTTTTCTGGAGCCTGCGAGTCTTTTAACGCTAGTAATAATCAGCCTAGAAAGATACCTTGCTGTGATGAGACCGTTCCAGTATCCAATACTTCTTACACTGACGAGAGCGCGAATAATCGTCGTAGCTGCCTGGGTAATATCATTGGTATTCGCACTTCTTTATGGTCCTCTCTTAGGACGAGTTGCTGTTTATTATGGCACATTTCACATGTGTTTTTATGACCCTGCTGATCCTTCCCAACTTGACATCTGGGGAATATCGTCTGTCTGCATCTTCGTCATCATACCTTTTTTCTTGATCGTCAGCATCTATTTGCGCCTGTATCTTGTTGCCAGACGACACGCCAGACAAATAGCTGACATTGCTCATCAGAATCAGGGCAGCAGTTCTTCAGAATCAAAGCGCACGGTAACTTTTCTTATCATAACTGCTGGTTTTGCTATTGCGTGGACACCATTTGCAACGACGGTTCTTTATGCCAATTTCGCGCTTAAACGACCTTCGCCATATCTCGGATTCTTCTGCCAAGTTATGTATTTATCTAACAGTTGGTTGAATGTCATTGTGTATTACTGGAAAAACCGCGCGTTTCGTGACCAGTTTAAGAAATTGACAGATCCTATTTTTGGCTGGAGTAGTAACATTCCATCGGAAGGCGCAACATCTAACACCAATACCTAAACCATTCCTTTGACCTATATTTTACAAGCCTGTAAAACTGTGTACATGTAAGATTACTTTGACTCCTCTAAAACACTTTTCCGTGAGAATATTCAACCTAAATACACACTATTTTGAGGTGATATTGATACACCGATAGCAAGTCATCAAATGTGATTTCTAATTATATTAAGCTCTCGTAATTACAAAAAAACATTATATTAGTGAAAAACATTCATGGCGTCTCAATAATTTCGATACATCGAAACACTTTGAATTTGTTCAATTATGTTTATTAGTCTCAAATTTAACCATTTACGATAAATATTTGCAATTTTGTCATTAGTGTGTGGTTACTACCGAATTATGATTTCCTTTGTATAAGGAAAAGCATATCAGAACATAATTTTATTAAATTGATTTACCTTAACATTTTTAAATATATTCAAGCAATAACAGCACAATTTTTGAAGAACGCCTCTGATTAAAAGAAATGAGATTTTAGCACAGTTGCTTGGTTACTGGCTAGTAAACTATACCTTTGATTGGTAAAGCTCAAACATGTCTATGTATCACAAAAGAAGAAATGTAATTAGGATAATCAAAAGTGCAACGAGAGATTTCACATTAAAGTGTCCCTAAAAACATTAACATTCTAATTTCTGCACTAATGCAAAGCTTTCTATCAAAAATATCCCAATGTGAAAAAATTAAGCTGAGAATTATTTTTGGTACAAAAATTGTGACATTTTTGTAATTTACTATAGGAGCAATACTAAATTCAGCCTATGCTTTATATTGAAATTAAGCATATCACCAGTAACTTTACGTACGAGGAAGAATTCTTTAAAATGCTTTGTTAAAATAATGTTATGGTTACAACGACAGAGATAGTGGACCAACATACTCGCGTTAATCTATGAATTGTAAAATCATATGGGAATGAACGTTGTCAGTGTTTTGATAAATAAAGTTCACATATTCTAGAATGACGTCAAATTATTAAATCAAATCTGCTTAATGATTGTGGATATCGATGAATTGCGGCAAAGATTAAAGTTGATTCAACCCATCGTGTCACCTCTAATACTTTTCCGAAGGTATGGACATTGAATAAGTGGGATGTGCAATGGGTGGAAATTAAAATTAAACGCTTAATCTATTGAAACATGTTGTCCGATAACAGTAAAAAAAACTAATTCTCTGTATGATAAAAGCATTCAGGTCAACGTAAATGCATTTGTATCTACATTAAATCTCAAAATAGTCTGACTAATCGTATTTGCTTCATTGGTATTCAATGTATTATAACAGATGAGATGAATGTTACTGACATTCTAGCGCTCATGGAACACAATAGGATTTGCACTCTCTACACTCCAAAAATGTTGAGTAAAAAAGGTCACAGCTCTCTATGTTGAGTAAAATCTTAGCCTCAAGTTGAGTAAATCTGACACAAAGCTGAGTATAATTTACCCATCAACGTCTAAGGTTTACTCAACTTTGACTAAGATTTTACTCAACGGTAAGAGCTGTGTCCTTTTTACTCAACATTGAGTAAAATATTTTTTACAGTGTATGTAAAGATGACGCAAACATGAAAGGCAAGATTATCTTTTCGCTCATGAAACTTGAGCAAATTCGCCATACCGTCTCCTGGAAATAGACATACAGAGATGACGTCTCAAAATCTACACTAAGCAGCTGATTGTGGTTTACACCGGTAAAGAATAAACAAAGATCAATGATATTTGTGTTTGAGGTCAAACTGTATAGGTCATGGTGCATAATTTTACACTTATAAATCTGCGATATTCACACGGAAAGGCTTTTCTTTTCTCAAGTCGGAATTTTGATACGGACGTATAGAAATTACAGAATCAGATAAAATATACTGCCTTGTCTTTAATACACGGATTTCAAGCCAACCACTTGCAGGTTATATATGTTAGCATATCTATACCAGCAACAAAAATACCAAAATACGAATTTTAATGATTTTTCTATGTTTCGGATCAGCAAATCGCTGCTTATCCCTTTAAAATATTGATAATTCCATTAAAATAATATCGATTTATGTTATTAGCCTGCGGTTAACATAAATCCAGTTAACTCGACACGGTGTTGCCGCCTTTTTTGTCCCTTGCCATGATTTACCAATCAACACGCACCTCGCTTGTGACGTAGTGTGTTTCTGGCCATTGTCTTTTCTCACCCCATCCTTCCGGTCTCGCGATAATTTTGTCACTTGGCTTTCTCAATCCGTTTCATGCGGTCACAAAAAAAATTTCCCTCCCACCTCGCCCATAACTTCCGTATATTTGTTGCTGGGTCCTTTGAGGCCTATTTTATTTTTGAGTCTTTTTTGTTTAAGATTCTGGGCTTTATTATATTTGGGGAATTTTTTTGTGAAGAATGCTTTCTGTACAGTTTGAAGTTAAGAATTAAGTTTGCAGTAATATTGGTGACTCCCCTTTTAGGGGTAGACAATTCATATTTGCATGTCATAGATTTGAAAGAGTGCCCAAACTGGGCTTTGTTTAAATTATTACGTAATTAATGTTATCGGGCTTTATACCTACTCTTTGAGCTCGATACATTCTTAGCTGTTCTGGCACGAATTATCCTTGTTGTCGTATTCTGCGCAACATATTTCAACACTTGATCATGGTATTTTTGGCATGCCCTACAAGTAAAATTCAATCACACATGTCACTTTTATCACATGAGAAATTTTGTCAATTTATACCACTTCCACTTCTGTATCTGGTGTGGAATCGACTACTTCCTCTTCTGTATCTGGTGGGGAATTAGGTAGCTAGAGCTAGATATTAAATGCCAATTGTGTTTATATTCCAGTGTGACATATGTGAATTTACAAACATTAACAATTGTCAAGTGCTTAATTCATTAAATCTATTATCATGATGATTTGTGCTAAATTAAATGCTAAATTATATTGGTATAGGCCTACCGTGCTGGTGCCTTGATTTAATACCTCTCTGTTCTGTTGGAGATTTACAAAAAGTGCTAAATGATTTTAATAGCCATACTATTCTAATTGTTGAATTGATTCTGATATGTGTGATACGACCAACGGGCCGTTTGGCGTGGTTTTAGATGTTTGCTTGCTGCTCATCATGTGAATTGCCATAGTGTTTGAGTGTAATTACTGAGGTCCTCTTGAAATGGTCGTTGCTCGCTGCCGCTGCTGGCCATATTTGAATTATAGCACAAATTGAAGGCCGATGCCTGTTGTATTAAAATCGCATGAAACGGCGAGAAATGCCGCTACCCAATTCCTGCTTCTTTGCTTTTTCTCCTTTATCGCCGTGTGAGAGATAAAGGAGCTAGTTTTAAATATCAAATGTATCCATTTTGCAAGGTTTCCCATGGCAACAAAATACTATTGCATTGCGTTTTACAATATTTAATATTTTTTTGTTTAAAAAATAACAATGAATTTATCAAAACATTTTAAGGCGACTAATAATCCTTTTTAACGGCGTTTTAGTTGCAAGTGGTATGCGGACAGTGCACACACAGATATTAAGGTGAGCCAACAATGATTTAATGAACCGTTCAATGAAAATAAAGATGATTAATACCAGAAATAATAATATTATTATATAGAAGCACAGAATTAAATAAAGACGAAAAATACACGGTCTCGAACCCGGTGTGGCAGGAGATATAGTCCTCCGGGCTCACAGTCCGGGAACAATGGTGAACAATATGGCAATCGATTCAGTTGACTCTTCACGCAACATTATTTCCATGCTTTATTCCGTTGTCGTCTATGGAGCCCGAACTATGATACCTGCCGGACAATGATTACTTTCACACCGGTCCTCTCGAATATATGTCAAGTTACTTTCTCGGGTTGTATGATTTACTTGATCCTCGCGTGCATTGAACTGAGTTTCGCATCGTCATAGATTCTGCTAGAATCATGCATTTCACGTCCACCCCTTGTATAATATAAGAAATAATAATGAATAATGAAACATAATAATGAATAATAATCATAATCTTAATAATAGTGCTTTTTTGTTGTTGTTGTTTTAACTTTTTGTTAGTTTTATTTGTTTGGTGTTACTGTTTTTTGTAAGTAAATAATTAAGAGCTACTTAAAGGTTTTCAGTATACCGTGTGCTGTAATTTCTTAACACTTAACTGCATAAGGGTTTTGCACTTCCGTTAGTGCATAACGGTGTGTGTGTGGGGGGGGGGGTCCTAGGGACCCATGCATTATATAACCACTTTCCCAAAGGATTTTTTTAGATGAAATCCATCAAATGTTAGAAGGCTTCAAAGACATCAACAATAAAGAAATAAAAACAGAAAAATTTGGTTCAGTAAGAAAACTAGGGGCAAAACATTGATTTTAATTTTGCGTCAAAATGAGCGAAAAAGACGCTAATTAGTTTCTGCATTTTCTACGGCGTTGATTCAACTAGACTTGTGCTGATTGCTTTAATTGGTGTTTAATGAACTATATTTACCATATTAAGCACAAATATAAATATCTCATGCCATTTTTAATTTTTAGGGTTACTTGTTTAATTTACCATAGGTTTCTACAGTGAACCGCTATATGGTGTATATAAAATATTATGGCACCAATGGCCTACTATACTTTACAAGATTTTTTTGGTTAATTATTTACTTTGTTTATGTCACTAAGTGTATGCATTATGAAAATCAGAATCACAGTAACTCCTATTAAGTTTTTCATTTTTGTCATGGGCACTTCCGTTAGTGCATAAGAGGGGGGTTCCTAGGGACCCATTCTAATTAAAGCAAAAACGCCACGATGGAATTGATTTTTTTTGTGTGTCAATGCAAGCGCAACTAAAAGTTAGACAAATACAAAAACATAAACCAAATATATTGCAGCGTTAAAAAACGCCGGCCGAAAAAAAAAATGGGCCCCTAGGAACCCCCCGTTATGCAGTTAAAGGTCCATGGCCCGATCGCTAATAGCCTCGTCCCCAGAAGCCACAGATTTTACCGGAAGTGGTCAACATTTTGATATCATAAGAAAGCTACTATTTTTCTCATTTACCCTGTGAAATCTCAGAGCCAAAGGATGTTTGGTTTGGAAGTTATGAGCGAAAATGTAACCCATTTTGGTCGACCAATATTAATTTTGCACAGTACTCTATGGGGCTTACAAAATCAAGTTTTTAGCTCTCGCATCAAAACGGGTTGAATTATCGGCGCGAAACTTTACAGATGGGGTTTTGGAGTGCCAAGGCCAATCTATCGGGATGAAACCTTCATATCCTTAAATCGGGCCATCCCCATTTAAGTGTGTAATGGATCAATTAATATTGAAATTACCGACAAATACGTGTAGCTGATTAATGCTTGATGAGTCTGTAGATCCTCTGAAATCCCTTCACCGGAAACCTTGAGAAAGGTTGCATTTATTTGATTAAAATCAAAAGTGACTCGCCCCGGTGATTTGTCTACATGGATTTACACTTTTAATTTCGAAATAATATCCTATTTGTTAGAAGCTTTTAGAATATGCACAATTTTTGGTTTGGCGTTATGATCTTTTTACAGAATCCGCTCTATCATTATTTTGATATAAGATATAACTTTGCAAATGTTTACAATTTATTTATAGGGAAAAATTCGTAGTTACAGTTAATGAAATACTAATAATAATGAAGTTCTGTGACTAATGTTTCATTGTGTTTTCACATTTTCTATTACAATATCGAAGCAGGCCTCATACGATATTTTCACCGTTTAAAGTATTAGTAATGGTAAATGTATTAGCACTTGATTATAATTGTATTTACAGAGTGAATTAAAAAAAAAATTGTGCATTAAAAAATGACCCTGACCTGTTTACTCAACTGTGATGCAGTTGATGTTTTCATGATCTGTATATTTTCGACTTTCTATGCTGACAAAATGAAGGAATTTGGTGAAGAAATGAGGTAGATATGAAAGATTTTCACGGCTGATCCACTTGTACCCCATTCCAATGGGATTTACACAGTTAAGCTGGTTTTCAGTTCCATTATTTTGTCTGAATGTGGTGACAAATCTTTCTGGATCAGCTGTGAAAATCTTTCATATCTACCTCATTTCTTCACCAAATTACGTCATTTTTTCAGCACAGAAAGTCGAAAATATGCAGATTATGAAAACATCAACTGTGTAACAGTTGAGTAAACAGATCAGGGTCAAATTTTGTGTTTTTTCATCCACAATTTTTTTTTGATCCACTCTGTATGTATTTCTTTCATCAGTTCACATTCGATTGCTCTAGCGTTGATAATTCAAGGTCAATTTACAAAGCATTGTGCAATTGTTTTCAACACATGCACACAGTGTAAAATCATACCGTCAATCGCGAGATATATAAAACCTGATGTTAAAATGTTTTTCAATCTACCAGAATATCATCTAGTTCTTAGTTCCTGAACAATTGTAATAAGATTTCCTGATTTATAATCGACACAAAATTGAATGATCTGTTTTGACCAGTACTTTCAACATAATTTTGGCTGTGTGTATGCCTCACCGGTTTGGTCTAAAAGTAAGAGGGTCGTCGAGTGCTAAATTGTGTAAACACGTATTTCAATATACGGATGATAAAATCGCAATCTCATCATAGTGCGCAGTTCACACTCAATGGAAAAACTTTTACACAATTTGGCACTCGTCAGTGGTGGAATGACGAAATCCCATCTCTGATGATGACGGACCATCTTATTACTATCATCATTTGTAGATTCGTTAACATTCGATTGCTCAGCATAAAGCTAAGTTCTTTCAAGTCCAGATGGTTAAAGTCACAATCCATCATTTATTTTCAAATGTCCTTTTATGTCTTAATTTTACGTGACTATCTTCATAGCAAATACAAAACAAAATATTAAAAAACAGAAAAAAATACACAATATAATACATTTCGAACCCGTCCTTTCAACCGCGGCGTTTGTACGCAGTGTACATGATGGGTGTATGAGGTCATCTACAATGACCATTTTGGGAATTTTCACCTCGATAGGTCATGTGATCCTAAAACATCTCCTATTTCCATAACACATAGACCCCGACTTTGCACTCATTTTATCCACAAAGCGCCATACTTATGTAGGTAAATTTTACAGGATCATTAAATACCTTGTGGTTCTTATGTACAAAAACCAGTGCATTGTCTCTTTAATACTTATCCAGTGCTTCCGATTTAATGAAACTGGTATTAAAATGTTAGTCGTGCCTTATTTTTTAACAATGTTTGGCATTTGGTTGCTATTAGTCGGGCAAAATGCAACAAGAGTCTATGGGGTCACCAAAACTTGACATCAAATTGTATACAGAGCTGTCCACCCAAAAGAATTAAAATGCATTTCTCCTTCTTTCCAGTAATGCCCAGAGATAATTGAGACGCTCTAGTTTCATCAACAATCGAGCATAGAATAATTACCCCCATGGATGACCTTGAACCTATCAAGGCTGTAGCCGTGGAACTAAAATCGTAATCTAGACAAAATTACATTTTTATCTTTATAAGATACAAATGATAAAAATACATATGTGTATATTTAAACAAACGATTTGAACTTGATTTCAATTATTTATACCGGCGCTGTAGTGATTTAGTTAGGCGATTCCGTGACGGTTTTTACAAAAGGCCGTACAATTTTTACAATGTTTCGCCACATTTCCCAGAGGTTGAATGAACCCAAAATTCTTATCTTCATCCACCCTTCAAACTACAGAAACACATCTTCAAACCGCTTCCCCAACTTCGAGAATAGGATTCTCATCCTACTATATCATTGTAGCACTAAATCTTTCACCTAGGGTCTCTAAACGCTACTATCCCTAATGGTACTGGATCATTAACTACGCTCGTCCTTTTGTATTTGAAGGAACCTAAATTTCTGTTCCTACTGAGACGGTAGTATGTTAACTTAATTATTAGTTTAAATTCTGGTAAGTCCCAACAAGAAAACAAATTATTTTTAATAGGACTGGTTTAAACCCGGTTTACATGTGGGTCTTTTGAAAATTTGGGGTGAAGTTGGCCAAATTTAGCAGACTTTCACTATTCAACACATGCAACTGCATACCAGGAGTGAATTGCTCTTGCAGGTATAAACTGATGTCTCGTAATTAAAGTGGTTTGAGATAGTTGGAGATATGAAATACGGCAAGATTTGTATTACACTTCATTGTTTGTGCACATAAACAACGGTCACCACTTTTTGTGTTACAAGTTAATGGCGATGTCACATCAGTGGCGTAACCCACTTTTTTCAGGGGGAAGGGGCACATATATTTTGCAAGAGGGGGCACGCTATATTGAAATTGTAATTAGTAATGTCCACTATGTAATTCACTATTTTTCAGGGAAAGGGGGGGGCAAGATTCCCAACGGGGGAGGGGGGCAGTTTTCATTGTTGTCCCCTCCGCTCCCGTACTGCCACTGTGCACACACGTAACCACCAATGTCCCACACGTGATCCGGATAATTAATGATAATAATTGATTATTACCATAGTAAAGTTTTGGTCCTGTTGTTTGCATATGACAAATTCAGTACCCACATGGTTTTACAGCTGATTTTTGAATTCTAACTCCATTTTGTCTGACCTTCACACACATTGACTGAACTTTATTTGCCCACCACCATGACAAAATGACCAATCTCGCGGAAATGGAAACATTATTTTGGTTAGTTTTGGACTAAAGGTTGTTGAATCTACTAAAAGGTAATAACATATTGCGTTACGATATTGGGACAATAACAGTATTTAGGTTCAAAAGAAAAATTGTTACCCTTTTTAGGTCACAAACATGTCACCGAAGAAATGGCCCATTAGACAAGAAGATCGATGTTATTCGTACACGTCTATTACGCTATATGTATAAATAGCATCTTTCAGGGCCTGTCGTCACGATGTGATGCGTCCATAATAGTTGCTTGAAAAAGAGACAATAAAGAGGGGAAATGGCACGTATTAAAAATGGCTTCGTAGTTTTGTCAGGATTCTTGAGGACACATAAATTGAGTTACTTTTCTTTGGGTAGTGTACCGATTGTATCTGTGCTAATATTTCCCTTTTCAAGTTTTTATTCTCAGTTTTTCAGGTAGAGCGGTTTCCAATTTATATATACAGTAAAGATCATATTTAATTTATCCTCGTTTCAGTATATCGGATAGTATTTTGGCAAAGATCAGATATGTTAGACTAATTCTTCATAGATACTCCTCTAATAATAGGGCAGCAGTTGTGGGCATAAGGGTTTTGTTATTTATTATTTGTCTGGTTAGACACATGGTTTACATGATTTTTCAAATCCATAGACTATCCGTTTGAAAATTAGACGGACAAATTATTTGTTATACATACTACTGTGCATGTGGGAAACAGTTATCATTTGACACAGTATTTAAAAAAACATGGAACGCCAATTTCCCAACATTTTAAAGTATACTATACGAAAAAAGAGCTGGACAATGTTTATAAACAAAATAAAACCACAGCAAAAATATGGTTGAAATGACCTCTAGCTACAAATAGCGGAAATTGGTACGTGTTGCCGGACTTTGTCCTCCTACCCCTGTCTTGAACAATGTAGAGCTGAATATGGACCAATAGAGGAGGAGCCATGGACTCAGGTCAATATCATCGTTTACACTAGACCCCTTACTAGAAAAGGTTTAAAACCCTTTGGTAGTTAGTATGGACCCTCTTATCAACGCTAGGAGGTAGTACTCTCAATGGTGGTGGTCACTGTTTTTCAATAGGGGAGGGGCCATTTTCAAGATTCTACACGGGGTTCAAACTTTTAAAATCCTGTTCAAATCCATCAATGTCTTGATGGATGTAAAAGCTGGCTAATAATGCAGAGCTTAGGAAGACATATCCGCAATGTACACGCCAAAAGACTAGACTACACCCTACTTGTACTGATGTGTGGACTCAAAAGTCAGCATCCGATAACATATAACTTGCAGCTTGTCACTCTGTCAACCTCATGGATATCAAAATATGCAAAGTAGGGCCTAACTGAATAATGTGGTGGTAAAGTTACGAATCCACACGTATTCACACGATACTGGGGTTTTTACGATACATTGATTTTACACTGTGAGCAATGGTTTAAGTCGGGGAAACCACTCGCAACAGAAGATGGTGGTTACGAATCCACTCGTGCTTCGTCCTTCGTAAATTACGTACTTACGAATCTTCTCTGTTTCCTCGTGGTTCCCTTTAACCGAAACAGTATAAATAACAAGATCGATGCAAACTGTCAATGCATTGACGTGGAGGTCTGGTGCGGTATTATGTTAATTAAAAAAAACGATTCCCCTTGACTGATCGCAAAGCAACGATCTTTATATAATCTAGTGTATAGATGATGTGACCTATGACGTCACTTGTGACATTCATACGCCCTCTGTTGTTTTCTGGCAGGCAATAGAACAGTAAGTTTGCTGTGCACAGACCACATAAACTCTGGTTATAAATTACTTTCAGAATCGTTCCTGATCTAAATTGGTCCCAAACAATGGCAGCGTGGTAGCGTCTTTTGTTATAGGGCACGCATGAGTGATTACTACGGGAGCGAGCGTCTTTTGTTATAGGGGACGCATTAGTAATTACTACGGGAACGAGCGTCTTTTGTTATAGGGGACGCATTAGTAATTACTACGGGAACGAGCGTCTTTTGTTATAGGGGACGCATTAGTAATTACTACGGGAACGAGCGTCTTTTGTTATAGGGGACGCATTAGTAATTACTACGGGAACGAGCGTCTTTTGTTATAGGGCACGCATGAGTGATTACTACGGGAACGAGCGTCTTTTGTTATAGGGGACGCATTAGTAATTACTACGGGAACGAGCGTCTTTTGTTATAGGGGACGCATTAGTAATTACTACGGGAACGAGCGTCTTTTGTTATAGGGGACGCATTAGTAATTACTACGGGAACGAGCGTCTTTTGTTATAGGGGACGCATTAGTAATTACTACGGGAACGAGCGTCTTTTGTTATAGGGCACGCATGAGTGATTACTACGGGAACGAGCGTCTTTTGTTATAGGGCACGCATGAGTGATTACTACGGGAGCGAGCGTCTTTTGTTATAGGGCACGCATGAGTGATTACTACGGGAACGAGCGTCTTTTGTTATAGGGGACGCATTAGTAATTACTACGGGAACGAGCGTCTTTTGTTATAGGGGACGCATTAGTAATTACTACGGGAACGAGCGTCTTTTGTTATAGGGCACGCATGAGTGATTACTACGGGAGCGAGCGTCTTTTGTTATAGGGGACGCATTAGTAATTACTACGGGAACGAGCGTCTTTTGTTATAGGGGACGCATTAGTAATTACTACGGGAACGAGCGTCTTTTGTTATAGGGCACGCATGAGTGATTACTACGGGAACGAGCGTCTTTTGTTATAGGGGACGCATTAGTAATTACTACGGGAACGAGCGTCTTTTGTTATAGGGCACGCATGAGTGATTACTACGGGAACGAGCGTCTTTTGTTATAGGGGACGCATTAGTAATTACTACGGGAACGAGCGTCTTTTGTTATAGGGCACGCATGAGTGATTACTACGGGAGCGAGCGTCTTTTGTTATAGGGGACGCATTAGTAATTACTACGGGAACGAGCGTCTTTTGTTATAGGGCACGCATGAGTGATTACTACGGGAGCGAGCGTCTTTTGTTATAGGGGACGCATTAGTAATTACTACGGGAACGAGCGTCTTTTGTTATAGGGGACGCATTAGTAATTACTACGGGAACGAGCGTCTTTTGTTATAGGGCACGCATGAGTGATTACTACGGGAGCGAGCGTCTTTTGTTATAGGGGACGCATTAGTAATTACTACGGGAACGAGCGTCTTTTGTTATAGGGGACGCATTAGTAATTACTACGGGAACGAGCGTCTTTTGTTATAGGGCACGCATGAGTGATTACTACGGGAACGAGCGTCTTTTGTTATAGGGCACGCATGAGTGATTACTACGGGAGCGAGCGTCTTTTGTTATAGGGCACGCATGAGTGATTACTACGGGAACGAGCGTCTTTTGTTATAGGGCACGCATGAGTGATTACTACGGGAGCGAGCGTCTTTTGTTATAGGGCACGCATGAGTGATTACTACGGGAACGAGCGTCTTTTGTTATAGGGCACGCATGAGTGATTACTACGGGAACGAGCGTCTTTTGTTATAGGGGACGCATTAGTAATTACTACGGGAACGAGCGTCTTTTGTTATAGGGCACGCATGAGTGATTACTACGGGAACGAGCGTCTTTTGTTATAGGGGACGCATTAGTAATTACTACGGGAACGAGCGTCTTTTGTTATAGGGCACGCATGAGTGATTACTACAAGAACGAACATCTTTTGTTAAAGGGCACGCATGAGTGGTTATTACGGGAACGAGCGTCTTTTGTTATAGGGCACGCATGAGTTATTACTACGGGAACGAGCGTCTTTTGTTATAGGGCACGCATGAGTGATTACTACGGGAGCGAGCGTCTTTTGTTATAGGGCACGCATGAGTGATTACTACGGGAACGAGCGTCTTTTGTATAGGGGAATCCATAGTAATTACTACGGAACGAAGCGTCTTTCTGTGATAGGGCACGCATGAGTGATTACTACGGGAACGATCGTCTTTTGTTATAGGGGACGCATTAGTAATTACTACGGGAACGAGCGGTCTTTTTATAGGGGAGCATTAGTAATTACCTACGGGAACGATCGTCTTTTGTTATAGGGGACGCATTAGTAATTACTACGGGAACGAGCGTCTTTTGTTATAGGGGACGCATGAGTGATTACTACGGGAACGAAGCGTCTTGTTATATGGCGGCGTGAGTTCATTACTACGGGAACGAATGTTTTTGTTATTGGGCACGCATGAATTGATTACTAAGGGAACGAGGTACTTTTGTATTATTGTTATTACGAGCTGTCTTTTTGTCAAAACCATGCCCTGTTTCTAAAGCGTGAAGATGTTTCACCATTACGGCGGTCCGGTAAGTACGTAATTCCTGTCCGGTAAGTACGTAATTAATTCCAAGGTGGATATCATTCCCGTGTACAAAAACGCCCAATTTGGGTCGTTTTTTGAGATCAGGCGATGTACGCGCGTACATTGTTTAGGGTATCAAAATCATCCAAAAATTACTGGAGTATGTTTTCACGTCGAAAATTACCTGCTTAGGGTGTGATATTTTGAATACTTGTAAAAAAATCACATTAAAATGCTGGAAAATAGTGGGTTTTCATCCCGATTTTCTCCTAATTTCACATGGCAGATTCCCCGAGTGATTTTAGCCGTTTTCTGTATTTGAAGAATCCCCAGCCTTATTTTCTCTCTGTCGTCGTCTCCTACACATTTTGACTATCCTTTACAATTAGGAATTTCATTTCATTTCCCCGTAATAATCTACTCTATAAACAAGACATAGACTTGGTGTTAACACACCAATGTGAACTCGCGCACGGGCTTGATGTACAATAAACCCGAATGGAACTGTCTACCTGAAACCCTCGTCAATATCACTACAGCTGAAGCATTTAAAGAAGAAAGAACCAATTATCTAAGAAACCAACCCTCCAGCATCTAACTAGGGTCTGGTGCGGTATTATGTTAATTAAACGATTCCCTCGACTGATCGCAAAGCACGATCATTATATAATCTCGTGTATTGCCTCAAGGTTTGAGTTTAGCTGGCTTTTTGAAATCAATGGTGTTCACACTTGCGCGTTTATTGTCTAAAACATTAACAAGTTTAGGACTATGACATACCCAATTTTTGGGTATACATTGCATCCAAAGTGCCAATTATGCAAATGATGTATTGCATCGATTCCGTCCTGCGCTGAACAAAACATGATGTTGTGCAGAAGCGCTTGACGGAATATAAAGGGCAATACCTCATGCGCCTTGGACTCTACCCAATTTTATGCTTATCCTGCAAATATGCCCATGTGATCTTGCATAAGAGTCTGCACACAGTGTTTAATGGGTTCTAGGTAACATTGACCTAGAATGAACGCAAGACTCCTTTCCTCTGAACTCATTTTGAGGGCCTTGTATTTCTGTAATTTGCATATCCTAATATGACTCCGTTTGAAACATTCAAAAATAACATCTTTCATGCAGATGCTATGAATAAATGTGCGTAACGCAAGTTCTTCGAGGTCACACGTTGGATTGATAGGAACGACGATTACTACAAGAACGACATCTTTGGGTTAAAGGCAAAAACCGCCTAGTGGTTTTACGGGAACGAGCGTCTTTTGTTATAGGGCACGCATGATTTATTACACGTGAACGAGCGTATTTTGTATATGGCACGCAGGAGTGATTACTACGGGAACGAGCGTCTTTTGTTATAGGGGACGCATTAGTAATTACTACGGGAACGAGTACTTTTTTACAACCATCAGTGATTTGAAAAATATTTTGAAATTTGGGCATGAATTTGCTTCAAAGTGAAGGATAGTCTGTAGAATTCTCATAATTACCTTTTCCGGCTGTAGAATTGACAGAAAAGGAAGAAACCGGCAGTGTTCCAGAGATACGATTCTCCATTCAATTAAGTGTTGTAGTAAGTGTCCGTTCGGACATAATGACTAAAATCTCCGATCCTGTCCTTATTAGGTGCTTCTGGTCTTATCATTACAGGTTATGTTAGGATATAATTTTTATGTTACTTATTTGTACTGTTACATACATGCAAAATCTGATTTTTGATGGATTTTTTCAATTGTGGCTGACTTTAGGCAAATCACTGTAGTTTCCTTTAATATAGGAGGACGCATTAGTAATTACTACGGGAACGAGCGTCTTTTGTTTATGGCACTCATGAGTGATTACTACGGGAACGATCGTCTTTTGTTATATAGTGACGCATTAGTAATTATTACGGGAACGAGCGTCTTTTGGTAAGTAGAGGGGACTCATTAGTAATTACGACGGGAACAGCCGTCCTTTTGTTTAGGGGACGAATTAGTACTTATTACGGGAACGAGCGTCTTTTGTTATAGGGGACGCATTAGTATTACTACGGGAACGAGCGTCTTTTGTTATAGGGGACGCATGAGTGATTACTACGGGAACTAGCGTCTTGTGTTACTGGCAGCGTGAGTCATTACTACGGGAACGAATGTCCTTTGTTATTGGGGCACGCATGAATTATTCCTAAGGGAACGAGCGTCTTTGTTATCTTTGTTATTACGAGCTGTCTTTTTGTCCACACCATGCCCTGTTTCTAAAGCGTGAAGATGTTCACAATTACGGCCGTCCGGTAAGTACTTAATTCCTGTCGGTAAGTACGTAATTAATTCCAAGGTGGATATCATTCCCGTGTAAACAAAAACGCCACAATTTGGGGTCGTTTTTTGAGATCAGGCGATGTCGCGCGTACATTGTTAGGGATCCTGAACAAACACTCGGACGTGTTATGCTAACGCGTGGGGGTAATCCAAGTGACAACATCATGGGTGGTGTAACTATTTACGATCGATTTTTACTATTTACGGTTTCTCTTAACTTGGTTTAATTTTGGACGATGCGGCTGCCTTGGTTGAATCGAGAATTCCCTCTTTTGAGAAAAAATTGCATTCCGACTGGTCTAATGGGAGTGGTGTTCTCGCGTTTGCACTGCTCTGACCTAAGTTATCCGTCAGCCCTGACCTCTCTCTCGACTGTGCCGATTGGGATTCTATTTTCATCGGGTTTCTCTAAATTCCACCAAAATTGTGGTTGGTATTGTCACAACCAGATTACGTAATGTATTCTGGATTTTACTTGGCTCTAGTTGGGAAATACCTAAACAAAATTTCTAGTGAAAAGAATCCATGTTTAATATAATGGGTGACTCAATATTGACCTTCTGTCAATAGATAATGACCTCCCGAGTTAAATGAATTCATCAATATGCTCTATTCTTATGATTTTATTCCAACATTGATCGCCCAACCGAATTAAACTTTACAGAACTGGACGTACTAGTGTTTCCTTAATTGATATCTATTTACCAATGAATCGTATCCCAAATTAACTCTGGTGTTATGATTACCGATCTTTCCGAGCATTTTCCCACCTAAAAACCTCCCCTCACTCATCCCCTTCAAACAAACTGAAAAAATATCTTCTCAGTCCTATAGTGCTGTCGTCAATTCTTATTCCTTTGTTTTCCTTTCCTTTCTTTCCACTGTTCAACTTCTTCTCTTTATCTAATAGTCTCCTGTTCGTACTGTTGTTTTGTGTATGTCCGTTGTGTTATTGCTTGTGTTTTGTTGCTTAGTTTCACATGTGTAATCTTAAAGAGGTCATTGCATCCCACGCCCATGCGTTTAGCAGTGACCTCGTTCACATCTGGTACAGCAGTGGATGACATATTATTACACAATTGATATAATTATATATACATTATATCATTTTTCTATACAGTAATCACTATCTTAATTAGTTGAATTCCATTCATATGAATTATCATCATATATATAACATAATATCCAATTATCTTCTCATTGTAACACATTCTTTTATAAATTATTTAAACTGTATTTTGCTGTATTTTTTGATGAACAAAATACATATTGATTGATTGATTGTATCCAAAATCATCCAAAAATTACTGGAGTATGTTTTCACTTCTAAATTACCTGCTTAGGGGTGTGATAGTTTGCATAACTGTAAAAAAAATCACATTAAATGCTGGAAAAATAGTGGGTTTTCATCCGATTTTCTCCTAATTTCACATGCCAGATTCCTCCCCCGATTGATTTTAGCCGTTTTCTGTATTTGAAGAATCCCCAGCCTTATTTTCTCTCTGTCGTCGTCTCCTACACATTTTGACTATCCTTTACAATTAGAATTTCATTTCCCCGTAATAATCTATCTATAAACAAACATAGACTTTGTTGTTAACACACCAATGTGAACTCGCTCACGGGCTTAAGAACTTATGTCAAAAACCCGATGGAATGTCTACCTGAAGCCCTCGTCAATATCACTACAGCTGAAGCATTTAAAGAAGAACAACCAATTATCTAAGAACACCACCCCTCCACATCTACCTAACGTCTGCCACTCACTCAGGCTCTGCGTTTGACCTCTACTGTCGAGGAGCTGCAGAGTACATCTCATATCTTGTCAAATTGATGTTTGGTTCGTTTTGATCAGTTGTCTAATTGAAAGTCCTTGCCCGCCATCGGCTAAGCCCATAGACGATGTTGAGGTATAGCGCCACCAATATTGACCCAATTAGCCTGTCCAACTCAACATGTATATCAGTAATATGTTTATCGTTATCAAAAAAGGAGGAACATTGAAATC
>JAMKCH010087343.1:0-78524 GCA_023653785.1 Ophioderma brevispina | reverse complement strand
TCTTTGATATTTGATACCTAATTGATGTTTTTGATTGAGACTGATTTAAACACACAAATTAAAATAATACTTTGTGTTTTTTAAATTTTGTAATCATTTTCTTTTTTTAAATTTGTAATCAAGTTTCAGGAGTTTGAATCCGTAGTTTGGAGGTGGTTTTGGCCTTGGTCAATGAAAAGTTGACCGTAAAAGATTAGAGGTATGTGTTTAGACAATGGGATTGACTATCTGGATATTAGACCAAATGATATTAACAAAGGTGGCAATTCCCCTTTTGGTTTTGGTTGCTTAAGAAGTTTCAGTAGTTGGTTTTCAGTGTTGCCGTCTCCTTCGTATACAACACATTGTGTGTGTCATGTTTGTGGTCTAAGATAACTGTTAATCCTGCACTTATTAACTATACTGTTTTACTCCATCAATTGATCAAATTACTTCAATAACCGGTCAGGATAACCACTGGACCAAGACTCACATGGGGTATGCACAGACACTGGCGTAACAGGCGGGGGGTTGCCCCCCCCCCCCCCCCCCCCCCCGACGACTTTGGCCGGGAAAAAAAATTGCAAAAATCTGCTAAATCAGCGCCGTGTTTAGCCCTCTACCGGGAAAAATTGGCCTTTGGGGACCCCCCTGAAGAGGGAAAAATTCCCAAAACGGAAATTTGCCCCCTCAGAGTGGGCAGGCTCGTCCGCCACTGGCACAGATTACCTCTGACCCCATATGACCTCTGATCCCATTCACAAAGCAATTGTGAACAACTTGAGCAGTTTGTCAGAGCCCTGCAACTACCATGCAAGTCGCAGCCCAGCCGACTCTGAAGTTGCCATTGCATCTCTAAGTCCTAAAATAATTAAATTTTGGAATTTTTCTTTTTTTATTAACATTTAAAAATTACAAGACAAGTGTCAATACACGCACGCCACTTAAAAGTTGTTTCAGTTATTATCATGTTTAAAGATACCATGTTGGATCTACATGTTTTTGCTTGGAATGTGTGGACTTCTTAATTTCACAGATCAATTGAACTGATTGAATATACCTAAGTCAGGTCAGGATTCCTTGGAGAGCCTGCTACTGGTATCCTGTAACCCAGTATTATTAAACCTAATCAATATGCATGAGATAATCGGCATAAGTGCGTCCCATTTCATTGGCATTGGCGCTGCCCACAGGGATGATAAATTGATCTATCAGTGAATTTGAGCTATTTCATGTGGTATTTTTTTTAAATACTACGTTCCCTTATCAATCGTACCCAGAGGCAAAAAGTTATCCTATGTTAGCATTTTCATGCATTGCGTTATTATGGTTCTCCTAAATAGAAGGAACTTCCTCAGTTGTTAACAACAACACAAATGGCCGCTGCCAGTAGTCGGTCAGCGTCTTTGAGTTTGACAGACGACGAAATTTGCTGTTTAATACAAAATAGATGCACAAAACACGATTTGTTGTCCGTAAGGCTGTGCACATCTTTTCAGATAACGGAAAAGGAAGTTCCTCTCGCATGAAGCTGAAGCGCTAAATGGTGCCGACTTGGACGAGTTTTGTTGGGGTGATTTTAAAAAACGCCGAGTTCGCAAACGGAGAGAGATTTCTACTGCAAAGAAAAGCTTACAGTCAACACATTATGGGTCTCCAAAGGCACTTTGAAATACCATTATCATGTCATAAGTATTTATAAAGGTGTAATAAAACAATACTACATGCTTTGTCGGGGGACATAGTGCCACATTTTTCCCTCGGTACTGGCTTACAGGCTACCACCCCTCACCCTTTAAAAATAGATTCCTATATCCCCTCCAACCATGTAGTATTTGTTAATACTACCTGTCAAGGCCCGAGTGGGCGGCGGCTAAACCGTCCCCCCATCGGTTTCTCAGGAATCTGATGATGATACCCTGGTATATAACTTAAAAGATCTACCTACAAGGGCATCAGCGCTGGAAAGCTAATAGTGCCATCCATTACATGCTGCCTTGCATGGTGGCATGGTTGCCCAAAGTCCTGCCGAAAACTGTGGATTGGCGTCAGGAAGCCATCCGGTCAATTATCTCTTGCTCCAACAAATCCTCACACAGCAGTATTGCTGAGTGTGAGGTGAATCCGGCCACCCTGTTAGCGGGAACAAAACCAGAGTAAACTTTGGTTTAACTAACTAATTGAACAAAAAATTTTTTACTTTTTTTAAAGATAAAGTTTATGATGTTACATTGAATATTTAATCCAGTATAAATTTGTAAATTAAAAAAAGAAAAATATTTTTATTTTAAAGGTTGTGAAATGGCAGTCAGCTTGAAAAAGAAACACTATCAAAGAAAGCAATGAGCCTTGTGGGTCAGATGAAGGTGAGAACTGTTCACCGAAGATGTTTTTCATTGACTTGGATGATGCCATGGTGTCAGCATCAATTGGGAGACGAAAGTGTTAATTCGACAAACCACTTGAAATGTGGCCCAAGGAGACGGGAAATTACACTGGCCAGCAGGAGAAGTATCTAATGTTCTGAAAAAGGAGACACTACTGGGAAGACAGGTAGATGGTTTCTTATTTTCTTCCTCTGTGTTGCACATGTAATTGTCACATTTCATTTTATGGGGCTTTTTTTGTTCTTGAAATGTATCAACAACTCATCCAAACAATGACGATTTTTTCATTCTACGAAATTACTAACTCTGTTGTGTGCAGAACTATAGGAAAATGTGATCTATGGAAAGTTTGTAGCCATCACTTGACTTGGAATGTTTTCATAGCACTTACAGATAGGTGACCTGATCAAAGACCTAGTCCTCACCTTTTGAGATTTTGATATCAATAGAAACTTAATATTATATTATTTTTTATTATTCAGTGAAATTTAAGGCCCGAGAAATGTTTCCTTTTGATGTTATGAAAAATTGTCCTCAAATCTGGTCAGTAACACTAGTCAAGGATTCCTGTGTGCCAAATTAGTACACATTTGTGCTTCCATTATCCACATTTCATTTTAAGCATTTCTAGAAATGTCACAAAATACACAATGACGATTTTTTCATTCTACGAAGTTCACTAACTCCTCTGTTGTGTGTAGTAAACACTTCTATTATCAAAACAGCTGAATTGATTTAACTTAATTTGTTTTGTCAAGTACACAGCATATTGGGTACATTTTGCTAAGTTTTACTTTGTCAAAGTGTGGTGGTGGCAAGTTTTCTTTGATTTTTATATATTTTTATATTTATGGTGGCAAGTTTTCTTTGATTTATATAGCTTGGAGATTGCTTTTCAGGTGTACATTCATCTTCATTACAGGAAAATGATTTTCAAAATGCTTATTTGATGACATTCCAGTCTTTTGAAAGACTATCTTGTTCAGATGTTTAATGTAAAGTTGAGCAGACATGTGCATCACAATCCCCCAATTATAACCAGTTTTTAGGTCGTCTGATAGGAAAGACCTTATGGCAGCATGATTGTGTGTGTCTGTCAGTTTGTGTCTGTGTGTGTGTGTGTGTGTGGTGTGTGTCAAACTTTTGGTATCACTCCTGGTATGCTTATACATTGAGACAAGGGGTTTTATGTGGGGTCACAGATGCGGGGGTCAAAGGTCAATCAGGGGTCACTAAGGGTCCAAATCTTGTGCCGTGTGGTATACACTTCTGGTTATTTAGAAATGTTGTCTGCTTTTAGTGCAGTGATCAAATTCATAATTAGTATGCTTATACATTGAGACAAGGGGTCTAGTCAGGGTGGGGAACAGATGATGGGTTAAAGGTCATTCAGGGTCTTTTAGGGTTTCAAATACTGTGGGTGTGGTTTTTTTAAAAATGTTTGTCTAGCATTTTAGTACAGTGGTGGATCAAGTTTATACTTAGTATGCTTATACACTGAGGCAAGGGGTCTTATGTGGGTCACAGATGAGGTGTCACAGGTCTCAGGGGTCACTTGGGGGTCCATATCTTGTGCATGTGGTTACACTTTCTGTTAAAATGTTGTCTAGCTTTTTTAGTGCGTGATCAATTCATATTATATGCTTATACATTGAGAACAAGGGGTCTTATTTAGGGTACAGATGATGGGTCAAGGTCATCATGTGTCTTTTAAGGTCTAACTTTGTGCGTGTGGTTAAAATGTTGTCTACATTTTAGTACAGTGATGGATGAAGTTTGGTATGCTATACATTATGCAGGGGTCTTATGTGTGTCACAGATTGGGTCAAAGGTCATTCAGGGGTCCACTAGGGGGTCATAATCTTGTGCATTTGGTATACCCTTTGTTAAATGTTTTCTACATTTTGGTGCAGTGATGGATGAAGTTCATACTAGGTATGCTTTTTCATTGAGGGAAGGGTTCTTATTGGGGTCATAGAATTAGGTCAAATGTCTTCAGGGGGTCACTTAGGTCTTTGACCAACCTAATCGGATGACTTATTGGGACGCTGTTCTATTTTTTTGTCAATTGTATGGGGAATCCTCTACAAATAAACTAAATTCAAAACTGAATTTTTCCTGATAACTGGGTATTTTTTCCCAGCTATTCCCTCTGGGAAAACTATAGCATAAATGGATCACTAGGCAAAAATCTAGTAGGATAGTCTTAGTACATTAAATTGAATCTTTGATAATTGGCCATTTCATTGTCTTATATTTTTCCCCCTGGCTTGAAAAGCAGTAGGGGGATTTTGTGAGAGCGCGCATGTCTTGTCATGTGTTTATTTGGTTATGTTTTCGTTTTTCACGTCTTGTTCAAAAAGTTTAAGTCCGATTTAAACCACACGGAGTTAAGGTGCATAGGGGGTCATTTCATATGTGCCGATTTCAAAGGTCATGGATCAAGATCAAAGGTCTTTAAAGTCATGTTCCAGACTGTCATCCTGCCAGGGATTGACAGTTTACTTGCTGTAATTTTTTTACGTCTGTATTTCTTCTGGAAGGTGATTGAGCCACCATTTTCAATGCCTTCTCAAAGTTTTTGTGCCACTTGGCAAATGATTTGCAGATGCACATGCATTACTGCTACACTCCACTTTTGCATTTTTGGTCATGCCCTAGCCCCACTTAACTGTAACTTCATTCTGCACAATTTCCTAGCACATTTGAAAATCCCACCTACCAGGTTTTGCATTTTTCCATATTCTGTTCCTTCAATTTGGTACACCAACATAAAAAAGAGAGTATGAAATCACTGCAAATGGGTATGAAAAAAATAGTGCACATTATCAAAATTCTGATGTCTCATGGACCAAAATTTAAATGGGTACTGGTAATTTTGAAAGGTGTATAAAACTCATGTGTAGCTGCAGTTATTTGTTTTACACAGTTTCCCTTAGGAGATATAGCATTTGTATAAAGTTTCAACATCTGAAAAGATGTTCTGAATAAATAAGGTGACTCCTTTTTTTTGTGCCTTTATTCGTATAATTGGCTTAGAGGGTATTGCATTTGACCATCATCTATGACATGAAATTACAAATTTAGCTAGGACCGAATCAACAGCTGTAACAAATGTTTCATTGTTACAGCTATCAATGTCACTCTTATTATTATATTATATATTTATTTTTCATTCCCACATTAGTTCATTAACCAAAGATAGCAGGTCTCAAAAAATTAAAAATTATACATGCAACTCGTCATACAAGCAACTCACCTTCAAATTGGCTCTCAGCAAATCTTATTTCATATTAATTGGTAACAGGGTGCAGTTAATTTGTGTGCTTTTTAAATAACAAATATTTTCTGCCGTAACTAACTGCATAGTATAGCACAAACAAAGAAACAATCTTGTCATCAAAAACACCTTGTTGCAGATTCTCAGTTCAGCACAACTAGAGCTGGAGCAGAATATCATATGGGTCTTATTTAAGGAGTTTATTAACCCCCCCCCCCTTCCAGAAAAGGTTTAACACCACTGGTAGTAAGTAGAGACCCTCTAGGTCACTGCCGAGTAGTCAGTAGCCTCAAATTGTGGATTTGTTTTCAATTGGGGTAAGTTTAAGGTTACACAGGGGTCACAATTTTAACAATGTCCATCATGTTGAAAGCTTAAATTGGCCCCTTTTGAAAAAGTGACACCACAATTTGAGAGTACTAACTAGCATTGATATAGAGGGTACATACTAACCACCAAAGGTGTTAAACCTTTTCTGTAGTGGGGGATGAACGATAATGTTTGACCAAGGTCCATGCTCCCGCTCTAAACAAATGTGGGATTGTATTTGTCACGGTGACCTAGAACCGAAATACAATGATAATGAAACTTGAATGAAGTGCCAAATAAATTTTTAAACCTCCCATCATATGAGCTGTCTCATCTATGATGAAGCTGGTACTGTCCTTGCTATTTGGTTCTGGTAGACTCGCTTGAAAGTTTGTCAGAAAACCTTGTTGTCTTTGTATTAGGTTCTAAGTGGTAGCCTAGGCATCTGGTGTTCACCTTATTGGCCAATTCTTCTTGAACATTCAAATGGCAGACATTTTGCTTGACTTGTGATGAAATATATTATATATTCCTTAGGATTGATGAGACTTGTAATTATTTTCTTGTGTTGGTAGACTACAAGTTCTAATTGTCCCTTTGGGTCCTTTTTCTTGTTCTTTGCTGCAGACCCAGACCGTATTTGGTTCGTGGGGTCGTCTGTTATCAGCCGCGCGGCATCTGCTTTTGCCAACAGGCCAGGTGGCACATCTTTGGGTCTAACTCCAAGGGCAGAAGTTAAATGGTTAGGTATCTCTAGTGATAAAATTCAAGACTGTGTGGCCAAAGTGAGAAAACATCTTCAGGAAGACCGTCCTCCGTCACTAATAGTTTTTCACTTGGACCTTTTTCATTGAACGATCAACCTCTGCACGATATCAGGCAAGCTATTAGAAGTTTGATTTCAACTATTATTGAGGAGAAACCTTACTGCAGGATAATCTGGTCTGACATTCTTCCACAGCAGTATTACCCTGGTAGCACAGCTTTTGAAGAGGTCGACAGATCTCGCGTTCTCCTGAATCGATACTGTAGACGTCTTTGTCTAAACAGCCTTGGCGGGGCCGTTATAAAATATCCTCAGATTAAATGGCAGAACAGAACTCTTTATGCCTTTGGTGGGGTTTATCTGTCTAAAGCTGGAGAGGAGATCTTCCTTGACCACTTGCAGTGTGCTATTAAAGTCTTCCTGTCTGATCCCATTGTTCAAGTCTATCCTGCCTCAGTTGATCCAGCACCTGTTGATGGTTAAGATTATGTAATTCTACAGAATCAGAGATAATCAAAATGATGGCATTGTTATGTAGAAAATATTTTTTTTCTAATGAGTCTGTGTAGAGAAACATGGATATTTCATTTTTTTTTGTTGACATACGCAGTATGTATTTGTAAAGGCCAGTAAAAAAAGTTTTATAAAATGAAAATGTATGCGTATCATTTACAAAGCAGCACCATCAAATGCTCAGCCTTGACCCCACCCCTTGCCCCATCAAATACGAGATTTTGGTTTCATTTTTATTTTCAAATTATTTTAGACAACATCTTTACAATTATGATGCTACAAGCTAAAATAAGTTTTCATGGTTACTGGAAATCATTTGTGCTGTAATTTATGGTCAACTGTAATTGTACACAATTACCACTCAAATTAATTGGATTCAAATACAATTGTGGAATTACGGTGTGTTGGTGAGTGCCTCAACTATGAAGTGCAGAAAATTATGAGGCACCTTCAATAAAGATGAATATTTATTAATATTTTCCTGGAGATGGCCAGTGCACACAACTGTTGAAAAAAAAAAATGTGCGCCTGGCCGGACCCGAACCGGCAACCCCGCATTACTAGTGACGGCGCCCTCACCAATTGAGCTAACAAGCCAGGGTTGGTAGAGGAACGTTAGATATTATCTATAGGTGTTAGGTCCGAAAGGTGTCCATCGCTTTCCTAGCGGATAGCATCAGAACGGTATATTTACATATACAATTTATATTTGATATAAAATATAATAATCAGGAAAAGATTAATAAATATTCATCCTTGTCTGCCTGGAGAACTAAGTAGTAAGTAGTTAAAATTTCACCTTCAATAAAGGTTGTTGTAAGATGGGACCTACACTAAAGTATGATACCAGGAATTGAATTTTCAGTGCTAACATAAATTTTGATAAAAAAATAAGATATTTTTGTTAGTTTTTTAAATATTGGAATTGCATACTAATTCACAATAACAAACAATAAGTGTATTACTTTTGAATATTCTTGTAAGTAGCTACAAGAGAAGATATCAGTAGCTTCCCACTAGGCATTGCTTCCAGTGGAGGTTTTTGTACAGGTACTGATGTAAATCGTTAGAGATTAAACATGGGGAAATTGACAGGCTGATCACATACTTGCATTGAATGAATGTTTCATCTCTAATGATTCACATGACTACCTGTACAGAAATCTCCATTGGAAGCAATGCATTGTGGGAAGCTACTGATATCATCTTTTAGTGGCTACCATGCATATCTATTGGCACTGGTGACTTTGCTTGTCACACCAGCAGCCTTGTCATACTGTGTGACTCAAATTGAGTACTACCTGCCGATTGGTCAGAATGGAAATTTGTGGATTCCTTTAGCCAATCAGCAACATAAGAATTGGTAGGGCTGAACAGGGCTTAAATACACGGAAGCTTCTATGGTGAGATGAAAATATGATTTAATCAGCCAATTTGAAACATTGCTGTAAATGCTGTATGGAAGGCAGGTTAGTGTCCAGGGGTTAAAATTAGACATGCCAACAAAGATTTATTTTAAAGTTAAAACAAGAGATTTCACATGTCGATTCTCAATATAAAAATTGAAAGCTTTGATTTTTGCACTAATGTAAAGCTCCCATCAAAAATAATCCCAGCTCAAATGATTAAGCCGAGAGTTATTTCTTCAGTACAAAACATGTGAAATTTCCATTTTTTTTATTGGAGCAAAAGAAAATTCAGCTTATGTTTTATATTGAAGTATAAACAAATAAAAATAACCTTCTGTTTTTACTTTCAAGACATTTTTGTAGCATCGTAACTGTTAAACCCCACTTCTATTTGGGTTTGATATTTTTGACCAGCTGTCACCACACAGCTTTGCATTGCGTCTGCCACCATTCATGTCATCAGATGCCATCCAACCACCTTTACTCCGGCTTCCCGCATTTCCTCTTTCCACATTCATTCCCATCACTCATATGCCTACGTACTCCTCTTTTCTCCTCATTACATGTCCAAACCATTTTAACCACCTTCTTGGAATGATCTTCTTGGATGGCTCTCCAACTGTTGTTAACTCTCTGATGTTAGCATTTGGTGAAGCCACATATCCACAGAAGCATTTGCATTTCTACTGCATCAAGCCTCACCTCCTGTGCCTTCTTCACTGCCCAAGTCTCAGTCCCATACAACAAGGCCGGTTTTACCACTGTCTTATACACCTTTCTTTATATTCCTTGCATTTATTCTCTGTCACATTGCACACCAGAGACCTTATCAAATTCTTTCATCCAGAATTCATTCTATGAATTATCTTTGCATTCAGATCCCCATCCTTAGCCACAGTTGAACCCAAATTCTTAAATTGCTGTACTCTGTTCTTTGTGATACTAATGGTGATAGAGTGGAGAAAGGCCATAGAAAACAGGGGGTTGAAGATCCGTAGAAAGACTAGAGTGTAAACCTGAGATCAAGTGAGACACAAACATACAGAATTAGTCTACAAAGTACAAGGAGAGAGGTTAAACAATGTCATCTGCAAAAAGCATGCACCGTGGGGATTTGCCTCTTATACCATCTGTAAGCACATCCATAATCAGATCAAAAAGATAGGGGCTCAGACCAACCCAACTCTGAGTGTGAACTTGTCCCTCACGCCTACACTGTGATGCTTGATCCATATTATACATATCTGGGACAATTCTCACATATTTCTCAGGTAGTCCCTTCTCTCTCATGCACCTCCGGACTTGGCACCCTGTCATAGGCTTTCTCAAGATCAATGAGCACCATATAATATTGCTGTTTCTCCGTCATTTGCTGTAAGGCAAAAACTACATCAATCTTTCCCTTTCCCGGCATGAAGTCAAATCCCAAAGTCCCTTTACAATTCAATACCACACTTTCATGGTTTGTGACATCAGCTTTATGCCTCTGTAAATTTCCAGTCTTCGATGTCTCCCATTTATCATACTATCCCTCCATTCCTCTGGCATTTCCTCCTCTTTGTAGATCTTCTGCATAAGCTCCCACAACATGTCTATCTTCTCTTCTCCCTAGCTCTTCGAAACCTTTATGGAAAGACTAATCTATATCGCAGTATGTGAATGCCTTAAATCTCTTGTTGCACCTTTAAGCAGCATTAAAGACTGACTCAGAGATTTCAAAATTATATTTTTTATACGTATTAATTCAAAATAGTGAACTGGAACTAAAGATAGTCACCTAAAATACTTCCTAAAGTTTGAAATGAATCGGTTTGTTTTGATGTAGTAAACATTAATGTATAGTATAAAAGTGCTAAGGATAATGTGTATAACAAAAAATTCCGGATCCGGAATTTTATTACAAAGTAGTAATTTTCTGTATGAAGGACATCAATGTGAGCTTAGTTATTTCACACAGTGATTAGAGTGTGGACAAGCATTACGTATATGCAAAAAAACATGATTTGTTATAAAATTGAGGGTGCCATCATCAGGAAACTGAGTCAGCCTTTAATGTATTATGAAAAAATGTGATTCATGTCGTATTATTTAAACTTTCTGATTTCTAACGACAAAGCAAAATTAATTTTCTTAAATAAATGTGTTGTTTTATTATTAACTAGGGTAATATGACCCATACAACCTATTTTGTGCCAAAAATTAATGTAATTGCTTTGGTGCACCAAAAGGTGATATTTCCAAAATTTCTACAAGAGTAACTGCTTTTTGTGTCATCTGCAAGAATTGCAGAAGGCACATTACTCTGGTCGTATGTCTGTGGTCAAAATGTTAACCCTTAATATATTGCATGCGTATGAGTTCCGTAAGGGCTACGGTGATGTAACTTGGTGGAAAGGAGGGAGTGGGGTGACATGTTGGTGACCTCATGTGACCTTGGTGACCTCATGTGACCTTTGCCGGTCAAAATGTGAACCCTTAAAGGAGAACCCGTACAACGAATAATATTATACAATATACTCTATAAAATAATTATTAACCACATATCGAGTGGTTTCATCTAAAAACGGAATTATATTAACCATAACAATGAATTAAAACCACCTAGTCTGACCGTGCGCTATTTAAAATTCGCGCTATTGTATAACGTGTTATGCGATACCGCGGCACGTTTGTGTCATACAGACCATTGGAAATGCACATTATGAAAGCGTCACATGTGAAGGTGTATGACGCTACTGTGCCGTCCGTATCCCATAACACGTATACATATCCCAAATACACTAGCGCAAATTTCAAATAGCGCATGGTCAGACAAAATGCTTTAATTCATTTTTATGGTTGGTATAATTCCGTTTTTCCATGAAACCACTCGATATGTGTTCAATAATTATTTTTATAGCGTATATTGTATAAGTTATTCTTAGTACGGTTCTCCTTTAATACATTGCATGCTGTATGAGTTCCATAAGGGCTATGATGATGTAACTTGGTGGAAAGGAGGGAGTGGGGTGACATGTTGGTGACCTCATGTGACCTTGGTGACCTTATGTGTCCTTTGGTCCCATTCACAAACCGCGACGGCAGACGACACTCGACCGCGATGTATTTTTTAATTGTTGAAATTCATAAAATACTCGCAGTTTAAATTCTGCTATAAGCTATTGATATGATTAATTCAGCAGTTGCAGCTTGAAGAGGATTTTTTTTTTCTAAATTACACACACTGCAAATAAATAGGTGTGTTCCAAAATTAAAGCAATACTTTAAACAAAACCTAATGACTTTTGAACAAAGTTAGGTAAAGAGATTTTTGTTTGTACTTAAAGTGCCACTGTTGCTTCTATGAAAACTTAATCCACCCAGTAGTTGCTGAAATATCAGCCTGACAAGAAAGTGATCTGGAAGACCCTCTCAATGCAAGAAATAAAATATATGGAACTTTGCCTGCAAGATGACAGAAGATTTTTTTTAGTGTATAACCAACATTAAATTGTTGCAAAATTCTGTAACCGGCTATTAAAATGTTGGATCAGGCCCTATTTGCATGAGGTTAAGATTAATCTTGTGTATTAAGAAGAAGTTATTTTTCCGTAGGTAACTAATCTTTAATCCAATAAAGAATCTAAACTTTTTTCTTACATGAGTTTATCAAGTTCACCTAAGTTCTGTTTTTGTGTCCGGCCTGCCCTAAGGCAGGAAGACAGACATAGGGATCACTTTGTCCACTGTGTTGGTCTGTTTGTTGTTGTCTGTTGTTGTTGTCTGGTGTGAAAGCGGTTAACATTTGCCTGTAATATTTTTTTTTTTTAAAAATGTTTAAAAACCAAACTTGGGTCACTGGTGCCAACATGGCATCCCCCACTTTTCGATTGAGGTCAAAGGTTGCATACCAAGGTCAAAGGTCATGTGATGTCACTTTAAAATAAGGCTGAAAACTGTAAAAATGACCTCATTGTGAAAAGTTGAATTCAATGGAACAAACTTGAATCATAGGTTCAACAGGGGATCCTCATTTGTGATGAGGTCAAAGGTCCCATATCAAGGTTAAGGTCATGTTAGGCCTATCATTCACTACTGCTACGGCAGCGACACAAGCGGTCCTAGGACCGAATTTTTTTGAGATGATATCTTTACAATTACGATGCTACGTTAAGAGGCCCCCTATTGTTGGTACTCACTTGGTCTTGTACTTCCATACTTGCGGCTACTTCTCAAAAAACTACTGGGTGGCTGTTTTGTCAAAATATCATAAAAGTTTAACCGGTGGTCACATCTTAATTAGTACAAATTCTACCATTATTTTTATTATTAGTTTATGATGACTAACATGAATTTTTAGTCATAACTCTCATAATAAAATATTGTTGTTAAATTGGTACTACAGAAAATGTTTGCTTTGTTATATACTATTTCCAAGAGTTCAAGGTTTTTTAGTATCACAAAACTGAAATGCTTGCTTTTCTTTTTCAGACACAGCATTATGCACACAAATAAAATTAGCACTTTTGAAATGCTAGCAAAAATTGACAGTGTAGATAGTAGGAGGCGAATTGACTGGTTTTCATCAAGTCAGTGGGGGAACAAACAATAACATTTTATCAATCATTCCTACATGTTTTCATTTAATGAAACCCCAAGAATGGATTGTTGGGCACCTTGAATTCGAACATTTGCACAAAACGCACCATCAGAATCAACTTAAGTGTTGAGGATATCTAGTGAATCATAAAAATGAAAATGCTCAGATCACACACAAAAAAAATTAAAATATTAATCATAAAGGTAATTGAAGGAGTTCATGCTCACAATGAAACTGTAACCCGATATCGTCTGGTCTGCCCACAAAATTGTGCTGGCTGCATGTTACTACAGGCCAATCTTTACCAATAAAATTCTTTGTGTGCAAGGGCCCAGGAAATTGCCAATTGCCAATTAAAGGTGCAACAAAGATTTCACAATACTTAAGCTGAGAAATGTTTCTTTGATACAAAAATTGTGAAATTTCTAATTTCGTATAGGGCAAATACGAAATTCAGCTATGTTTTATATTGAAATATAAGCAAATCAAAATCACCCTTTTTCTCTCTTTTAAGACATTTCTGTAGCCTAATACAAGGTAAGAAATCTTTTGAGTGTCTAATCTATATGAAATAACTATTATGACACAATATTTGGGTGCCTCAAAATCTCTCGTTGCACCTTTAATGTGTTAACATTGAAATGTAGGGGAGTAATATTTGCATTGAAAAAAAAACATTTTGTGTTTTGAACTTGCTACAGAAATACAGTATTATACAGAAGTTGGTGTAGATGTAAATAAGGTAATCTGAGAAAAAAAACGAGGGTTAGCTTACAGAAAGAAATACTTTAATGCATGAAAATAGTCATGCATGAAAAGACCTGAAATAAGCAAGAAAAATGTAATTTGATAACACCATTACAAATTTTGTTCAAATATTTGAATGACACATACGAATGTGGTTTAAAAATCCAAGAATTTAATAAATTTATTTTTATTTTTCTATCTTTCTCCATTCCCTTATGCGTTTAAATTTTTCTAGAGTGTATGCAATCATTAATCTGCCTTTATGCTAACGTCTAAATCTGTGCTATCCTGTTGCCTTTTGTAGCACTTCACACAACTCTGTGTCAGTTTTTGTTTTGCATCAGGTTGCTGTTCCATTTTGCCAATTTTCATTAAATATTAAAAAGCCTCTCAGTTATTATTAGACATCTAGACAAAACTATTGACTGTCACCACAAGGTTTTTTGGTGATTATTTTGAAAATAATGATAGCTTTTGAAATTTTTACCATTGTGATGTGATCTTCAACTTAACAGTATTTCAAAAATGTTCAGGGCCTATTCCAGTATAGATGGAGTTCTGACATCAGCCATGTTTGTGATTTAATGGCTCCTTTAACCCCAGCTGAGGTCTACTGGCCTATTTTATCAGTTACACATAGGTTTAATAGGTTTCTACTTGATCAGAGATCTGGTAAGAAAAACATTAAGATTTAAACAGTTATATCCCTAACGTCCCTTAAGTCATTTTTTTACCACTTTCAAAAACCATGGAGTGACCCCTGCTGCCTTTTAGAAAAATAATGTTACCTCCTTTTTTTGTGGTGATCATTAGGTTGCTAATCATTTTGCTAATTATTTGCTCTCTCTCGTATGAATTAGTAATAAAAAGTAATAAAGGTGGAAATATAAAGAAAGTTAATTTCTAAATTTGTTTTTCAAACCATTTGTAAAACATGTTTAATTTGCTCATGTTGAATGTAAAGTTTATTTTCATGAGTTACTGGACAGGACAAACTTCAATTAAAAAAAAAAAGAAATGATTCATCAGTGTCTTATTTGTCATATTTCTGTGTGCCATTTAGATCATTTTCAAGATTGTGCACGGTTGTCCTAGTTGGGAAAACTCCTTTTAAGTGCATTTTGTTTTCATAGCCTTTTTCCCCAAACTTTATTTTATGTCATAAGAACTGCTGGCTTCATTAAAATATATAATAATTTTGTTTTATCTTTTCGGCCAAAATTTCACACTTCCACATTTTGCCATGTTAAATGTTTAGAAACAGTTTTTCATTTTGCACATTTTAAACTATAAATTAAGTATCAAGCTTCAATATTTTTTAAAGAAAATTAATTGACCTGTAATAGAAAGAATATTGCATGTACAGAGTACCCTCTTCTACAACTAATTTTTGCATTTGTTATGTCCAAGAAATTATGACCCAGAGTATAGGCAATGTTGGATATTACGAGCATGCTTAAAATAGTTGATCACAGACATGCAGACATGGGCTATTCCATGTCAACACTCGAGTTGTGCATTGCAACATGTCATGGATTTTCCTCTTTAAGGGTGTGGCGATAGATATTGAAAATGAAAAACCTGAAATTTTGGGTGTAATAGCTGTTTTGGTTTTCCCGCAGGAACATTCAGAAACTTAGGGGGGTCACCAGAAAAAATGCCATGCGATGCGAAAGACAATTTTGAGAGGGCAGTAATCTTGTAATGGACCACCCCCCCCACACACACACCACTTTGAAAATCACTATCTGGTTTGTGTGTGTGTAGAATTTTAAATATGGCATCGAAAATGTATAGGTCCTTTACTTTTAAAAGTTTAAATATGTAACATCTTTCATCTGGGACCAAGTTTGGAGGGTCAGAACTCCGAAAGTAACAATATTTTGCTGTCCATTTTTTAAAAAAATCTTTCTACCAGTACAATAATAAGCACATTAGGCAAGGAATAAGTGGGGGTTTCCATCCATTGTAATTGTATTTTTGCATTTTGACATTTGACCCCCCCTAAAAAATCAATGTTGACATTTTACACCACCCTCCTAAACGACGGTCCGGTAAGTTTGTATATCCTGTTTCTAAATTGAAGCGTAAATTGAAACCAGCGTTTGAAAATTCTCAAGACTGGAATAATACCGAAAGGCATTGTGGGAAAAATGGATTCGCCCGTAGAGATTGCGTGTTAACCTTTCCGTGTCTGCGAGTACCGAAGTACCCGACAAAAACGTTAAATTTTCTCGCTAGGTTCTATAGGTTCAGACCCAATTACGACACATATTTAAAACCAAACTAGTAACGGCCCTCTGATGCCAAAACTTCCATAGAACGCCCTCCTTTTCCGGAGATATTTGAGATTTAGTTTTCATTTACACACATTCTGTATGACGGACTGATAACGTTAATCTCTTGCGCAGTACCAATTTAGATAATAACTTTCCGGCATTCCTGTGACAGACTACACAGCTTTCCCGGACCGCCGTAGCCCTCCTACTTCGATATTTTGAAGACCCAGTTTTGGTTCTTGATATCTTCATTGTTTTTAGCGTAAGACACTCATAGAATGTGTATGGTGATATACTGTTAGTGTAATGTACAATACCTCTGGGTCATGTATATCAATGTATGGTAACTTTGTGTATTTTGTTATGAAAAAATGAAGACACCAAGCTAGTTCTTTGAAGAATAGTTCTTTTATGATGTATCTTCAACATCTCTGAAGTTGGGGTGATATTGAATGTCAACATTGGTTTTCAGGGGGTCAAAAAGTCTCAAAAAGTACAGTTACCATTTTGAATGGGCTGTACTCCACTCATCTACTTTTCCTAATGTCTCGTTATTGTTTGGTGGAAAGTAGACATAATGTGACCTGATGATAAAAGATGGATTTAAAAAAATCTTTCTTTGGAGTTATGACCCCCAACTTGGTCCGAATGAATAAAAGTTGCAGGCCTCATATTTAGGCCTCATTAGCTCTAAAAGGAACAAGCTATGACATTTTTTTCATGCCAGAATTGAATCTGCAACCACATATACTAGATAGTGATTTTTCAAAATTGTGGGGGTTCCATACAAATTTGTTGACCCTTTGAACATAGTCTTTTTGACAGCAGTGACCACTTTTGATGATGGCCCCCCAAATTTCCGAAGGCTGTAGCGGGAAAACGAAAGTTTTTAATACTATGACGTTTAAAATTCCAGGATTTTCGTATCTCTCAATATCTCACCACCCACTTAAAAGAAAAAAATTCCATTACGTGCTGCTGTGGCCATCTCGAAACATTGAATCTGGATAGCCCACATCAGCATTTTAGCCATTAGAAAATAAAACTGATGCATCAAAATTTTGCAGATCATTTTTGCGATCCATTTATCACAAAAACATGTGAATGGAAGAATAGCACTCTCACCCCATAGACTTACGATGTACCATGAATATATAAAACAACCCTCGAACATTGCCTTGAAAGAAAACATTACAATCTCTATTGAATGAAACCATAAACAAAACAAAATCATTTGCAAAGGTTGTGCACATAACAGGACAATAAAATACAAAGTGGAATGCCTATATCAACTAAATAAAGTGGGTTAAGCTGACCAATTTGCTGGGTCGGATTGACAGTAAACATGTTAATATTTACAGAGAACTAAAGTCTACACTATAATTTTGGGGTTTATTAAAACTTGAGAGCATGCTATCTCTGGTTCTTTTATCAATCAGAGACCAATTATAGGTATGTTTCTACTATTCCAGATTCTTTTGATATGACAAAGTTGTCAGTTCCATTCATCATTTTTAAAGATATTGGTACAAAATTGAATGTTCATTTCTTAATTGAAGGTTGATTAGGGCAATGGTACAACATTTGATAATCCCTTGCAATGTTCATGAGAAGTCTTATATAATCCCAATTTTTATTTGCATTTTGAATTGTTTATTTTTTTTTTTTTTTTTTTTTTTTTTTTTTTTAACATTTCCCAAAAAGTCAATAGTTTGATCTTGAATATTACTCCAGAAAATTCTTGATGATTATGTTGATGTCTAAGTAACACCTGAACTCAAATTGGTTTTGCATTTCACTGATTGCAGAGATGTTGTAAATGAATTCACTTGAACTAAACAGGACCCCATTCAATTTGCTGTTCAGCATTCTCATTCATCATTGTATTATAATAGGCAACTTGCCTTTGAGTGTGATTTATGATACCCAGAATATGTCAGTCTATGTTAATACCTGTACATGCATGTGTCATTGAACTTTGGGGGTCTTTGGTGGATGAGCTTATATCTAGTGGATTTTTAATCTCACACCTGATGGATCTGTTTCCGATGTAAAACATACTACAAAACTCCGCCGTGAGATCCTAAAGATATAGCGGTCCCCATTTGACAGTGTAGGACCAGGCTTGCTTGATGGTGGTACTCTTGCATACTTATGATCCATATTTTACAAAGGACCCGGTGCTCTGAATAACTGCAAAACACCACCATTATCCATGAGGATGAGAAATGTCTTGTTAACCACACGGTTTATTTTTAAGTAACTATTTCAACATTATGCAGTCTCTATTTACACATAGAAATACTCCTTTTTATTTACATTTAATTTTACAAGGTTCTCACAAGATCATCCCATTCCTGAATATAACTAATTTTGATTTGGTGTGCTGTGTTGAAGTATGCATATTGTTAGAATATTTTTGTTCTCCCTATAAGTGGACTGGTGTTTTTTTTTAAAGACTAAACAAAAATATCAAGTGACTGAAACCTTTTAAAACTCAAGAATACCACTTCCTGAAGCTTTGTTGTTTTGATGTAATAGAACATATTCTAAAGAGGTAAGTGGGATCTGCAAGTTAAAAATTTGTTCTATCTGTGTGTTTCACCCCTATTTTTATTCTTTTTTTTTAAATCAGGATTGAAAGAATTAGTAGAATGAAGTGCATTTGTGAGTTTCAGTTGATTATTTACACAAAAGGATAACATATTTATGGCCAATAAGATAATATAAATGTGTTATTTGTAAGTTAATGCTTTTTCCCAAGCCCGAGTCTCTGTGCATGTTTTAAATAATACTTCCACCACGTGTTGCCAAAACCAAGACTAAGCAAGACAAAGCCAGGTACAGAAGATACAAGTATGCAGAGCGTGGTATGGGATTCAACCAAACCCTGAAATAACCTTGCCAATGACATCATGCACAGAAGGCACAGACCAAATTAATGAGAACCAAAACATCAGGGGGTTTTGTAAAGAGTTTGGATTTATCTGATACGATATTATTGTATCGCCAGAAGAAAAGATCACGGAAGGAGTCGAAGTCTAATTGGTAACAAAGAAGTTGAAACCAAGAAAACAAAGTGAAAAGGCACAGAGGAAAGAACATGGAGTCAGCTATTCTAAGAAGAGTGAGACGGCACCAGCAGGTCTCACCAAAGATAATTTAAGAGAAAAGCCAGCAAAATCCAAAGTTCTTCCACTTCAAAGAAATCCACAGATGATCACCTTCGTGGAAGTCACACAAAAGGATTCCCTGAGAAATTCAAAATTCCAAGAAGTCTTTACAACACAAAGATGCGCAGTCATTCATTTCACCTGAGAAAAACATCAAACCATTGAATCTCAGGTACCAAGAGGCAGCAGAATGAAATAATGGCAGTATGGATCTCTTAAAAAATTCAAAATTCCTAACAGACAGCACAAATTGATACCAAATTCAATGCATTACTTCGGATGCTGGTGTGAATCAGCAGTTGTGTTGCAGATACACCTGTCATCACAAATGAGCAAGATTCACATATGGATGCAGACAATAGTGACGTCCAGTGTCCGCAGAGAGCCCTCTGGTTATAAGCAAATGTGCTGATGTTTCTGACGTGATGCCAGAGAAAGGAAAGCCGCAAAGATGACAGCAAAGCCGCAAAAATAAAGGAACACTGAAGATGCCATCCGGAATTTGGATCACCGACGAAATGAAAGGGCTTTGAAAAAACTTACTGAAAGTGCTGCACTAAAGGTCCTGAAAAAGGTTCCTGAAAAAGAAAGAAAAGATTGTTGAAGTACAGCAAAAGGGATGCATCTGTCGGGAAAGTTTCTGAGCAATGCAAAGAGATGAAATTGCAGCAACAATTCCTGAAGTAGAGCAACAGTTTGAAATCACAAAGGAAGACACACCTACCAATAAAGGTGACATCATATCCAGTGCATATGCATCATTAGCAAATAAACTATCCCGCACCAGTGAGATACCAGCATCAGTAGGGATACTCACCAGATCTTCAGCCACAAGGGTGCAATTGAAAGATCCAAACAGACTTCCCTATGACTCAATCACACCATTAGATATTCAAACAAATAAAAACCACATGCAACAGCATACAAACCAATGAAACTTTTAAGTAATGACCAGGACTTAGAGAAAATATTAGACAATATAAGCAATTTCCAACAAACAAGGATCAAGATCCCATTCACATTCAAAGGTGTCAGCAGAATCTCCCAAAGGGTTTGATACAAGGACTGAAACAACTGCAAGTAACTTCCCAGTACAGTTAGATGCTCCAAATGACTTAGGTAACAAAGGTACTGTTAAAATTACTGTTTCTGACTTGGCCACTCTTGACATAAAACCCAATATGTCTTTTATGGACCATGACGAAGATTCTTGAATCAGAATCCAAGGTTGTAACATGCAGTTCATTATTTGCTTTGAACACAGAAGAACTGACACCCAAGGTTGGTAAAGTTGTAGATACTTCTGCCTCTGTGATGTCAGTTCGAACAAACTCGCTTCCTGAAACCATTCTTGACAAAAGCAGTCCAATACAATGTAGGGCTGACTCAAGATGGACTAAACATGACACAAGCACTGATGGTGATGTGACCACAATTACCAAAGCACATACAGAAACTACTCCAGATGCAAGTCATACTTGCAACACAAACTCTTCAACACCATTGAGTCATTCTATGTTATCCATCAATGCTCTACCAATTCACAAAACTGTTTTGGACATTAAACAGTCATCAGAAAAACCTCAAGGAGAGTTGTGAGGTAACTAATGTGCTTGAAACCCAAATACAGTCCTCAGACTTGGAAGTCATTCCAGATACAAAGTCTACCACTACTCCCAACTCTACTGTGGAAACACCTATCAAGTCACCTATGCAGCAGAAAATCCTTGAAATAGCAAGCACTCTCCAATTGACAGACAACACTTTTTAAAACAGCAACAAGGGCAAGTCAAAACATGGCCACAGTATTCCAAGGTGCAACTCTGTCTCCTATTAACCTACCCTTCAATCAGTCTTCTGCACTTTCATCTCCCAATATCCCAACCACTTCATTAACCAATTCTCCTAATGATTCAACTGCAAATATCATATCCAGTCAAAAGTTACCGTCACCTGGAGATATGGTCACACTTTTCAAGACCGCAGGCAAAATCAAAGCACGTGAAATGTGGCCCAGTATTTAAGGTCCAACTCATTCACATTCTAAGATATCCCCTGATTGTTCAACACCACATTCAAATAGTGATAGGGTCCCAATAGAGAAAAAACAAACTGATCTTGCGGATTCAATAAAACCAGCAGCTGTTCATATGTTGCCAAATGCAAATCAGCCCCTTACACATAATCCCGCTGCCAAAGAAAGGCCAAAGCAATCTGACGATAAAGGCTCTCTTATCAAGATGGCCACAGATGCTAGGTTTAATGTAGCTGCATTGCTAGACAGATCAACTTATTCCAAAAACACAGCCAACATTTGTAATATACACAATACTGTTTGGGATTTGACAGCCATAGCAAAACCATCATTTGAATCTCCTGAACCAGTTACTGTTTATCATACAGAACACCATACTCCCCTGAACAAAGCTGTGCCTATTAAAGGAGAGGCGATACCTCCTAACTCAACATCCGTAAAGCCAGGCTTAAATTTAAGTAATATCAACATGACCCCAATTTATGAAACACCAACAAATTCCCCACCTCCCAGTGAAAGCGATTTCCAGATCCCAGTTGGATTCTCACCAGGTTTTGGCCCAAAACAATCGCCATTTGAAGCAGTAGTATCAAAAGATGGTTTGAAGGGCCCAGATGAGGCCTTGCCACATGAGAGCCACCCAGACTTGATGCCTACTTTAGGAGAGCCAGTGCAGTTGTCTGTATTTGACTTGGCCACAGTAGACATTAAACCTAATATGTCTTTCATGGACCATGATCCTGTAAGTGCATTAGAATCCAAGTCTGAGTGTGAGAAATCCAACCCATCTGTATGTCCTTTAACAGATAGGACTACTGTGGATAACAACCCTTCATCTGGAAATCTCCAGTTTGTACCAAACTGACCAGAACATTGCCATTGACACAATTCATGACACTACCACAGAAACCATGCTTGCAGACATTTGATAAGCAAAATCTGTAAAGAGCTAGATGGAATGGGTAAAGAACAAAATGCTGTTGATAAATCTCAGATTATAGTACCTAAAACCACATACAAAGTACAAACACTTACACAATACCAACACAAACCCTTGCAAATTGCACCAACTGGGACAACTAATTTGTCAGAAGTAAATTCTGCATTAGCTACAGTTGTTAATGTGCATTTGAACTCCACTCCAAGCAAGTCAAGCTGATGACAAAGCATCCACAGATGCTACTTCAGGTGCTACAAAACATGCGATAACTGAAAGAAATGATGCTCAAGCTTCTATCTATCAAAAGGCTAATCAAGTTTGTGTGGCTCAAACAGTTGACAGGCATAAATGTACCAAGTCAAAGAAGACAAACCAGAAAGATGAATACCACCATGTCTGTGCAGGATGATGAGGAGTCCATCAAAATGAAATTCTTTAAGTCGCCACCTAAAGTAAATAGAGTTGATATGTCAAAGAGACAGTTACTTAAAGTTGTACTGTTCTAAACAATGGAGAGTAGAGTATCAATTGCAAACAGGAAGCAAAAAACTCTGAAAGTTCAAGCTTGTTGGTTCCATACAAAACCTTGTGTCTAAATCGGGTGATGCTGCTAGAATAAACCAACACATCGCTTCATCCAAAGAAAACACTGCCAAGGATGATACATTCAAAGGTGATCTTCATGGGGAAGATAATGGTCAGGAAAATGGCACTGTCATAGACCTTAATCAAGACCAATGTGATAAAAAACAGCAAATCCCAGAAACTGACTAAAGTGGCTGTTATGACCCCTGTGAAGCATACTCAAAAGAAGTTAGAGACTAAAATGAAAGAATCTGCTTGTGTTGAAAATACAGAAGTGGATGACACATGCACTTCATACATTACTGCAATACCTACGGTGTCAAGAATCAATGTTACTGGATGTCACCAAAAGGATGCTCCTTCTGAGCATGTACAGAGTGGATTGATAGAGAGTTTACCTGATAAAGTAGGTACTGGAAGTCCTCCAAAGAACAGTATTGCTGGAACCATCAAAGTGTTGTCCCAAAGTAATGCTTCTAAGCAATCTCAAAGTGCCGGTGATAGTAAACCATCTCCAAAGATAACTGGAAGACCTCTCCAGAAAAGTCCAGTTCTTAAACAGTCAGTGCAAGCAAAAGTAGCATCTACACCAGCTGAAAGTGTTGTAGCATCAGTGCCCTCAGGCCATTTTTAGCCCTCTTCCTGATTGTATAAGTCTTGCAACATCTGGAAGTATGCAGGATAGCATCAGTGTATCAAGTAGCATTCTGGACAGTGATACAGAAATAGTAATCTTGGATGAAATAAATCATAGCACACCAACCAAGAATAGTAACAGCACACCTTTGGCAGATAAATCCCCTGCCAGGAAAGGAAATGGGGAGTCTGGTTTTGATCAGAGTGCTGAGTGGGTTGTTGTAGAAAGTATATCTGAGGTAGAATCAGAAGTAGAAATTGAGACCAGTGTTACAAATAAGGCGGAGAATTCAACTAAAGAAGAATATCTTAAAACACAGAAGTGCTTGGTGGATTATGCAGATACCTCTGGAGAAGAAATCAATGATGAAGTTGTGAAAGAAGTAGCAAACTTAGAGTGGATGGATTATTTGCCAGATAGTGATGACCTTGCTGTAGTTGAGGATCAAAGTAAGGGAGAAGGTGGAAAGCGTAAAATCAATAAAAAAGATTAAAGTGAGTTCTAGAAGTGTTTCTGAGCAGAAATGTGTCACTGGATTATTAAGAGCCAAAACAGCTGATACAAATAGCAAATCTATTGCAAAACAAACAGAATCTTCCGAGGAAGAGAGTGCTGAGAGTACAGCAAACGACAAAATGCATGCAGAAATGGGATTCAAGGTAACATCTAAGGTAATAGCCAAAGCTGTTATCATGGCAATATCATCAGAGATTTCCACAGTAGTTGATGTGGATTCCACATCCAAAACAAGTCGTGAAAGACAGGTTAAAGTTGTCACAGAAGTTTCAACAGCCAAAACAATTGGAAGAGAACATAGAAAAACATCTGTTAAAGAAAGTAAAGGTTCAAAACAAGTAACAGCAAAGAAAGGTGATCTTGAAACAAAAGTGGTTAAGAATAACTCTAAAGGAACGGCAGATAGTAAGTGTATTGTAAACACTAAAACCATTACCAAAACTGCATCTGCTGAAGAGAGTAAGCTGAAGTCAAGAGCAAATAAAACTTCTACAGGAAGTAAGGAGATCAAAAACAAGTCTTCCATTGGAGTATCAGCAACTATGAAATGCAACTCAAAAACAAATGTAAAGAGTACAAGTCAAATACAAAGCAAAGCAGCTGTAAAGAATAGCGTAAAAACTACTTCAACCAAGACCACAGCAACCAAGACCACAGCAACCAAGACATGCAAGAAAGCAGCTACCCATGAAAGAAAAGGCTCCGTAACAAGTGAGAAAGGAGTATGTAGTGAGTTGACAACAAGCAAGAAAGATACGACCAAACAGGGAGCAAGTTCAAAAACAGTAATACCATTGCAAAAGTTACTAATATTACCAAAAAGGAAATACAAAAGACAAATACATGCTCAGCAAAGAAAGCAATTCTAGTCAACTGATTCTCAAACAAACTGCAACTGGACAAGGTGGAAAACAGAAAAGTGTTGGTAAGGACACTGTAGGGGGGAAAATCTCAAAACAAACACCAAGTTCAAAGGTTAACACCACAGAAGATAGCAAAAGCACTGGAGGCAAAGTCACAAGCAAAAAGGCTGATTCTCGTGTTGCTGTGCGGCATCATCCTTATGAAAGGAAGGTGAGATCATCGAGTAACCCAACACTTAGTCAACACCTAATTATGCCAGAACTTCATGAGCTCATGCGCAACTTTACCAGCACAGCTTATGCCAAACGCAGGGCTAACAAATTGACAATGGCAAAAGAAAATTTCTTTCAAGAAGGAAGACAGGGTCCAGGCAGATTCAAAGATATGGGAGAAACAATTTGCAGTGGTGTAGCCATCAATTGAATGAGAAAAAGTACAACACCAATATCCAAAAAACATCAGCCCAGCAAAGACGATCTCGTGTGGAAGCTCTTGAACAAAGGTTGAACGTAATCCCTGGGAGAAGAGCAGTTAGTTCTAATGAATACAGCATGGACTCAGAATTTTATGGTCAGGTAAGCCAGAGACACAAGGAAACTGCAATAAATTTACCTTTACTGTTAATAGTCAGTAAAGATCAAATAATAGTAAGAGTAGTCCTTATGGTCAGTAACCACTAAAGCTACAAACCTAAACGGGCTTATAAAAATAGTTCATCATTTGCAATGTATGTATCATTTTATTGAGAATATAATACTAAGTGCCTATTTTCCTTGAAGGGACCAACTATTTATGAAGAAATACAGACATTTTTCTTAGGTGTATCTTGCCTTCATTTTTTTTTTAAATTGAAATTTACTATTTGTCAGTATCACCTGCTGTTTTTATCTCAGCATTTTTTTAACTGTATTCCTGGTATTATATAATTTGCCCGATTTGCATGCTGCTCCATTTAGACTCCACTCCCATTGCTGTCCCATTCCCATACAGGGTTCTGGACATTACAGAGGACCAACAGGGCAACGAGGTCATCCTGCAGTTCACGATGAGCACTTTAGGCATGTGTGGTCATTTGATTTGTTTTCTTTTGAAACATTACCAGGAAGAGTATGTTACATCTTCGTGTACATTCATTAAGCTAAAAACACTTATCTATATCGTAACATGGGAGTTACTTCATTTACTAATAACCACAACCACAGTAATACCAAAAATAAATATGCCACTTCACATGAAATACAGGAGAATTCTTTTCAAGGTTTTGTGAAAGAAAACATCACTAGAAATTGCCAGTGCATAGAATTGTTAGGCTAAGTGGGAAGTGTACTGGAAACATGTTGCATGTATTTTGTTCATCTTTCTTAGTCCATTCCAGGTTGATAACCCCCCCCCCCCCCCCCCCCCCCCCCCCCCCCTTACTGGAGTTCCCTCTATATGTACTGTATGTACTGTATGTATGGCAAAATGTATTAAGAGATCGCCATGTTCCATATTGCCTCACCAATTGCAAAATGTGAAGCCAAAGGATTTTTTCCACAACAGTGCATGAGCTAAAATGGTTCATTCAATGAAATGGTTTATGAGAACCTTACAGAACAAGACAATTCTAAGAAGTCCAATATGTGTATTAAAGCTGCGATTCTAAGGTCATTAAAATGTACAAGTTTCCAATGTGTATGATCCATCTGATTAAAATTGTAATGTTAATAAAATTTTGTATAATCGTTGATTATAAGATAATTCAAAATAATTCATTTTGATAAGACATTCTAATCACTTTTGTTGAAATGCAGGTAGTAAACTTTGACATTGTATCAGTGGTCTTGATTAATATGTTAATTTGTCGACGATATTTCCTCACAACCACATTTGTGCATATTAAAGCAATTCGTTTGTTTCCCTCTGTTACTTAATAACCCTCATTACTAGGTTCCTTACATTGTCCTTCATGTAGCCACACAAATGGACAGTGGTGCCAACTCAAGTTTTTTTGTGATATGCTTCTATGCGAAGGAGTTTGGTAATTAAATCATATGAAAAACTGACACTGATTGAGTCATTAATTTTAATATGGCTGATGATGGAGTAGAACACAGGTCAGCATGTGGTCGTTCAACAGGTTTACTTGTTATATTCATACTTTAACACTTTTGTTATATATATCAGTACACGCATGACTATTTAATCAATTGCACCTTTGTTTATTTCAGACATAAGATTATATAAAATCACCATACAGTACTATCTTGCATGCTGATGCAAATATTTGCTTGATTTTTAATATCAACCTTAGGTTTGCCTAAGTAAATCAACATAATGACCGAGAGTGGTCATTTAATACAAAGAGAATGCCATAAGTGTTTTATAAAAAGTCTTTCGTGTTGCGAGTAACATTTAAAATAGATTATTATATTTTCCGGATTTTTTTACTGAATGTACAATTGCAGTGCTTTTTAAACTACAAAGTTGTACAATATGATGTAGATAGGCAATTATCCGGCTTTTGTGACTTCTAATGCCCCAACTTGTTCTGATTCAGGCTTAGATACAACCATCACCAAATTTGAAAGGCTGTATGACACGTGATCTCGAGAGAATAGAGAATAAGGACAGACAGACAGAGGACTCGCCTCTTAATTTATGGACGGTATGCAACATTTGAGAGATGCCAAATGCATTCTTACTGCAAATCCACAAACACACAACTTGACATATTTCATGAAAAATATGAAAAAATGTAAAACTGGTCAACTCTAGCAAGATTAAAGGGCTAAATAAAAGTAACATATTGCACAATTTTATCAAGAAAGGTTTTTCAACAATATCACTATAGGTGGTCAATTTATTCAAAGGTTTTTCAGTTGTGTCACTTCCTGTTAACAGAAGAAGCAGAAGTGAAAATACCATCTGTGATCTTAATTAAAACTGACATCTTGAACTTGCCCTTTGTAATTATTTTAATAACAAATATAAATATCAGTCATTTACAACCTTAACAGAGACTTCATACACATAGATTTCGATGTTTTTCTCAAGTTCCTATTCCAAGCATCAACAACAGCACATGGCATATGCACTCAGCTGATTTCTTAATTTCTGCAAATCGCGGTGGTTTTATTATCAATTTGTCAGCAGGTTACTATCATATTGTTATGCGAACAAATGCCAAACAGGTATAATACAATACAATTATGAACCATTCTAATTAAAGAGATCTTGTAGAACTTTTTGTAGAATCGTTTTCTGGTTATCCTTAGAATTGCAGTGTAATTTTCAATAAAAATGGGCGAACTAGAGTATTCCATTGCCATTGATATTGAAAAGTTTTTTCAGATGGGTGTGGTCTCATGTGTCTCAGTAATTACACAATTCACAATGATAATGTTTTTTACTTGAAATAAATCCATGGAGAGGAGAACTACAAAATTGGTCTTGTTTTAGTACGTTATAATTGACTGACGACAGGGCAAACTGATTAGAGAATGAAGTATGGGTTTGTTCTTTTTAGCTATCCAATATAATTTTAATATTCAAGGGACAGATATAATTAATCTTTGTGATGACCATTGACCACAGTTGGTAGCCACCACAGTAAAAGATATGGGACTTCCCATCCAGTATTACATAATGTTGGATAATTGGGCCATTCTTTGGGAAGTCACACATGTGACTGAACTTTATTTGACCTCCATGACAAAACCATTCTAGCATAAGTGGAAACATTCTTGGTTAAGTTTGGGCAAACCCTAACCAAAAATGTTTCCACTTTTGCTAGATTGGTTGTTTTGTCAAAGGGGGAAGTAAAGTTCGGTCACATGTGTGACTTCCTAAGGAATGACCCAGTTTTTATTTTTCTTGTTCAAATTTGGTTTTGATCAGTTGTCATCTATTTTGAATTTGACTCCATCGTCTGCAGCAAAGCAATTATTCTTTACCTTGTATATCACTTTTAACATAACATCACTTGGATCATATAGTGAGGTTACGTGTTTGCAGGTTTGTTTGGTAAAATGTACATTTTGGATGCAATTGTTGCACTTGGCTGGATTTGAGACTACCTCTGTGCTGGCTTTTTGTGGCCTTTGTTTGAGCCGTCCGATGGGTTTCCAGATCACATTTAATGAACTGTAGTGTGTCTGGACTCAACTTTATACACCACTGCAAAAATGTCCTAAAATTGACACGTGTCACAATGTGATATCACTATCCAATATCGTGTGATAATGGATAGCTGAAAATGATTTCAGAGTGAACCCATCAACTAAATAAGAATTGTTTTATCTTCAGTTCAACTTAACATCAACATTCATGTCATCAATAACAAATTACATGTATACACCTTTTGTTCAGTCACTCATGATGAACATTCATTATTAAAACTCATGTCATTTCAAATTCAGTATTACTGTTTTTAGTATCAATGTTAAAACTAATCCTTTTCCTTGTTTTTCTGTCCCCTTAAAAATAAAAAGGTTTATAACCAGGTTTTGTTTTCTTTTGCAGAGGAAGGCAGCAGGCAGCCATTGAAGAGCCACAACACCAATACCAGGTAAATATTTTTAGTGAATTAAAACTTGAAGGTTGATACCAGGATCTGCAAGGAATGACCTATTTTGTTCTGCCTCTTATTTGAGACTGCTTGGTGGTAAAGCTGTTTTTTTTTTGTGTCGCCTGCCTTAAGGCAGGAAGACACATAGGGATCACTTTTCTGCCTCTTATTTGAGACTGCTTGGTGGTAAAGCTGTTTTTTTGTGTCGCCTGCCTTAAGGCAGGAAGACACAAGTTGTCTGTTGTTGTCGTTGATGTCTGTTGTCTGTTGTGAAAAAGGGTTAACATTTGCCTGTAATATCCTCATACTTTGATGGATTTAAACCAAACTTGGGTGAGAGGTGAAACATGACATCCCTCACTTGTTGATGAGGTCAAAGGTCACATGCCAAGGTCAAAGGTCATGTGAGGTCAAGTTGTAAAATGGGCTGAAAATGTAAAATTGACCTCATTTGAAAAGTTGAAGTTCAATTGGAACCAAACTTGAATCATAGGTGCAACATGGGATCCCTCATTTGTTGATGAGGTCAAAGGTCACATATCAAGGTCAAAGGTCATGTTAGGCCTATCATTCACTAACCGCGACGGCAGGCGACACAAGCGGTCCGAGGACGATGTATTTTTTTAATCTGGATTTTCATTTGCAATAAACAGTGACAATTTTTTTAACCTGATCTTAAAGACGTAAATATATGTGCAACAGTATTTTGTGCTTTTATGGTATTTTACATAATTATACAATTATGCATAAAAAGGGATTTAAAGGTGCTTTCAACCAAAATACATCCATCTCAATCAAGTAATTCAAATAGTGTTCTCTCTATGTAGTTTTGAACTTGGGGGAAAAACACCGATTGTCAGTAGAACAAGTGTCTGTCTGTTTTGCAGCTTCAAATGCACCAAATGCAACAGCACGAACAAGAACAAGCAATGCGAATGCAACAAGTCCGGTTGCAGCGTATGCAACAACAGCAAGAGCAAGAGCGGATTAACCGAATGCAGTGCATGCAGCAATGCCTCCAACAAAACCTTGGGCAAGTCTCCATTGGAATCCCCGGCCACCAGTGGTGGGGTAATGGTCCGTGGAGAACAGGGATGTAAATTGACACAGACAACACAGGGAAAGGGGTAAGTAGAGTTCATCGTTTTTAACAAGCTGTATCTTTCAAAGGTATACTACTGTTTAAATATAAAATTCTAGCAAGAATGATCGACTCAGTGCAAGCATGATGTGCAAATTATGAACTAGAAAAGAATGTGTGATTTTTACTTGGTAAAGGCAAGTATGAGTTGACAATCAACCCTGCGTACAAATTGGTTACATGGTATCATTTTAATCGTAAGAGTACATGACTTGGAAAATCATCTTAGACAATTTTATTATCTCTGTGTAATTATTTTTGTTCACATATAATTTTGAACCAAAATTGTTTCACACACGCAATGCTCTTCAAGGATGACCTTGAACTATTATAGGGCTATACCGCTTTAACTAAAGGTTGGAACCTAGATAAATATATACTTTTTCTAATCTTATAAGGAGATGAACACATTAGTGCACATTAAAACACCATTTGACTCTATTTCAAATTTTCCCCTGTACTAACATCCCCCCTCAAAGAAGGGGGCAGCAGTCTAAAAATTTGAACCCCATCATTTTCTGAGAGTCTGGTCCCTATTTAATCCAAAACAGCAAGGAAAAATCAATTTTAACACCAAAATCCTATGGGAAATGTTTGACACACCATACCACACTAGTGTGAATATCATAGCAAATTTATCAAGCCTTCAGACAGGCAATGCTACTCAACTAATAGCTCTAATTACATTTCACACACACTTGTATAGGGGATACACATGACAAGAGCTTTACAGGTTTGCATTGTCAAGTAAAATACTCTGATGACATTGTTATCAGGAAAAATTCCAAGAAGTTGCAAATGATCTTATTACATATGTAAAAATATCTAGCTATTCATTTTCGTGTCAACCCCCATCCAGAAATTTAATTAAGTTGTATTTGATTTTACAAAAATCAGGATTATTATAACAAGATATCTATTGCTAAGAAAAGTAGTGACTTAAGGTTATTGGTGTGCTTTTGTGTTATGGAAGCTAACTTTGCCTTTACTTGATATTGATGAGAGTTGTCTTTTAACAGGGGAGAAATAATCACAGATTCAACTACCAAGTCCAAACTAGCCTATGCACAGACAGATATTCCTATAGACATTGGACAGGAGCTGGAAGAAGTAGGTGTTTGGCCTCCATTGCTTGCAGCACCTAAGAGGCCTGCCAAAACCAAAACTGGATCCAACAACCAGGGTAAAGTAGACTAGCAAAATAGTGTGCAAGCACACCTTCAAACATTTTTGTAAATAGAAAATAAAGTTCATTATAAGTATAATACTTAAGCCGATGTTAAGCCGTCGGTCCCGTGTACAGAGTTACAATTGTAAAGTACATCGCATTCAGTCTCGAATAAGAGTATACTGTTCCCAATCCGCCCCCAGTCTCAAAAAGCGGGCCATGTTAAGAGCGTCCGTATCATGGATACACGCGGCCCCCAGATCAGCTTAACCAATTGAATAAATCCCGACACCACCACAAGCCATTAGTAATTACATGTGGACACGCTAATAAGAAGTATAATTATGACTGCTTTTATTTGAAAATCTACAAAATGTGTATGGCAGTCCCTTCTGTTACACATTCAAAGGCAAAAAAAAAAAAAAACCTGTAGCTTCAAGGAGTTTCACCCCTGAAGGTTGGCACTTGGACTAAAATCTATTAAACGCAATACTCGCTACAATCCTATTGGATAGTATGTGTATTTCATTTCTGAAAGTGCCTCCGAACATTATCTATTATGGTGAAGAATGTCTGGGGTAACAAATTCTTTTATCAAATATTACAGGATTTTGTTTTCACATCCAAAAGCAATCCATGAGAAGTGTCCTATATCATTTGTATGATGGAAACTTAACATGTTGTTCCTAATAAACTCCCCTGCTCTAATAAACGCCCCCTACGATTTTGAATAAAAGAATTCAAGAAAATGAGCTAAGCTTACCTAAATCACATGATTTATGGCCGGGACTGTCGTAATCTGTATCGTAATCGCTGTTGTGCACAGTTGTAATAGTTTAATTAGTATGGAACTTTAACCTCGGGAGGTGCAAAAAACAGCGTCCCCCTGCTCGTTCGTGTGTATTATTGGTAATCAGTGAAAATATGCGTGTGTAAGGTGATTTTTGACTTTCCATTTTGACTGTAATAAACGCCCTCCTTTTGAACAATGCACCGCCCCCAGGGCGTTTATTAGGAACAATACGGTAGGTATCATTTTATTTCATGAAAAACAGAAAACACCTCAGATGTACAGTTTGAAAACAGGCAGAGCATTGCTTGGGGATTGACTACGGCACTTTGGTCCATTTGTTTTGACAAGAGAACCATGTGCTTACAAGTACCCTGCCATTGTTCTTTCAAATATGTGGTAATATATCAAATTTGATACCGGTAACCTGAAATTGGATGTCATTTATGAAAATATAACATGCTTTATGTTTACAACCATTATGTAATGTTTCTTTGAAGGAAGCGTGTGGTTGTGGTTTTTCAATGAATACCAAATCGCTTCAAATGCTGATCAAATCTTATTAAATCCCAAATATATTTTTGGCAAGAATAGAAAAGTTAACATTGCCTCCTAAACCCCAAATAAGACCATTTTGATTCTCAATACAAAAGAAGAGACATGCTTCACAAATATACTGTATTTACAAGGGTACGATCAAAGTACCGAAACCAAGTCGACATTAACCCAATCGAGTATGACAGTACTATGGTCATGTTCTCACTAGAAACATGTGGGCCCTGACCTAGGTCCGAGTCCACATTGAAGTGGACTCGGCACCCCATTGATTTCGCATTGTCACTACCGCGATATAGTAACCCCACCCATGCCAAACGCTGATGTGATATCAGGCCCAATTATATTTCCCTGGTAACTATGATATATTTCTTGAATTTAAAAATACACCATTCCATCCAATAGTTCACTTGTTGAAACTTCAATATTAAACTAACATATTCATTATCACTAACAAATAGAAAATCCAAGATTGAAGTGTTTGAGCGGCAAATAATTCTTGAAATTTAATGAATGCAACAGTCAGCTGAACATAGAAATTGGACTTCAATCCCTAAGCGATGCTCAGCCTGAAGGAGAACTTTGTTTTGGGTGGCACAAATCCATAATAATTAGCATCATGTCAGCATCAACGAGTGGCAAATTAATGTTCATGTCAAATCTCTGTTGACAATTATGCACTTTCCTTGTATTTACATTTACAAGACATACAGCCTCTAGGCTGGTGGAATCATTCATTGATTCATTCAAGAATCCTCGTCTTGGCCAGAAAAAAAAAGGCACGACATGGATGCCCACACCGTCTTCTTCCTCCTCTTCGCCAGAATCCATGGAAGTTTTATGATGGCCCAAAAGAATCCCCATGGAGAATTGTTCCACTGATGCCGGATAGTGCAAAGAGTGTTTAAGAACTATTGTTAATGAGAGAGCTTTGACATCAACCAGAAATGAAAGAACTGAAGACAACAATATTCGCAAACAGCCAGTGAAAAAGAAAGCAGTCCTAAGAAGAAAAAATTAGATATCAATCTCTGATTACAAAGACAGAAGATGCCCAAACAGAATTCATTAACAGCGGAGTGATAACTAAAGATGCCCCCCCGTACCAGATACCAAGGCACTCCTGTCAAGTGGCCTGCTACAAAAAGTGTTGAATTGGAAGTTTGAGCAGGTTGACATTTCACTGCCACCTCCAGTACAGCGAAAGACCACTGTAGAGCCAGAAACAGTCAAGACACACCGGGCAATAATAATTGGAAAACAACAGTCAAAGCTTGTGAGGCATATTTGAAAGAATGGAAGCATTCCTTGCAATCAATAAGAAACATAGTAAAGAGGAGGCGGAGGAAATCAGAAAATCATAGAGAGTTCTAAGATATACTGGTGTTGGATCAGAGAAAGGGATGCCTGAGAAAAAAATGGCCGAGGAAAAAATGGACGAGAAAAACGACGAGAGTTGAAAAATCCATTTTGGTTGATTGATGTAAGGCACCTGCTCATCTACCAGCCACCAGAACTGCCTACGAAGCATTTTGTGCCAACACTTTGGGTACAGAAAAGCCACTTCACCCAGACAGTACTTCATACAGCAATTCCACCAGACAAAATTTAAGGAAAACCTTTTTTTCCACTTACATTCGCATCAGAAAACCTGTAATTGACACCGGCGTGCCTCATTACACATCAAATCAGTCAAAAGAACATCAAAGGACATCTTATTCCACTCTCACTCTAGCATGGAACACCTGTATCATCACAGACAATTCTAATTAAATCAATCAGTCAGAAGAAATTCCAAGGAAGCATTTTGTGCCTCTTACATTGCACAGAAAAACATGAATCAACACACTCAGTGCCTCATATGGTCTTCAGTCAAAGACTGTCAAAGAACACCTTTTTTGTTCCACTCCATTTGGAAGCAGAAAAACCATGTATCAACAGAGGGCTGGCCTCATACATCAAACTCCAGCCTGAAGAAATTTCCGGAAACCATTTTTGTTGCCTCTTCAAATTTGCACAGAAAAACACATGTCAACACAGACAGGGCCTGGTAGATCAATTCATGCAGAAGACATGTCAAGGGAACATCTGGTTCTCCACAGCTCACTTTGGCACAGAAAAACTATATCAACACAGGTTGTGCCTCATACATCAAATGAGTTGGAAGAAATGTCAAAGAAACATTTTGTTCCACTTGTGTCTGGTGCCAAGAAACATGGATCAACACAGGCAGTACCTTGTATATCAAATGAGACAAACGATAATTCGAGGAAACATCTTGTTCCACTAACCTTCAGCTCAGGGAAATCAAACCTATCATTGACTGACCTGAACAAATTTTAGGATGTATTATAAATAAAAACTGAAACCAATCTAAAGGCTGCAAGACCTCCACTGACTAGAGTTGGTATAAATAAGCTGCAGAGACCAGAAGTTCAACCAGTCATCCGAAGTCCACTGTAAAAGAACTCATGAGTGAGTTAGAAGACGCTGTAATAAAGATTACTGCAGAAAAGTTAAGACACTGTTTTACAGTTAAAGGAAGCACACCTGAAAGAGGAGAACAAAAACAAAATGAAGCCCACCTGTATAACCTTTCACCCTTAGCAAAATCTGGACATGACATGGCAACAGAGCCAGATTTTCAGCCATTCTTTAAGGAATTGGAAGCAGCCTTTTTCAACCACTACAACAAGAAAACCTCTTAACCCTGATAGTACCAAATCAAACACTTGAAACTTAATAGGCAATACCTACCAAAATCAATTTCAAGTAAAGAGATTAATATCACCTTGCAAGAAGCTGTCTCTGACTTGTGCAAGAATCTGCCCAAAGTAATCAGTGACAGTGTGCAGATGGCCAGTCTTGGAATACAGCCCTGCAAGAGCTGAACCAAAAAGCCAGCATTTGCCAATACTTTCCAAGTTTGGCATCCAACCTATTGCAATGAAACCAAATCCTACAGCATCTACACATGAGCTTTTAGCCAGTCTCTGTGATGATATTGAAAGGAGGACTGAGATGCTTGAATCCCTTATATCACAGAGTAAATCCAAAACCCAAGACACAAGTTCACATGTAGCAATCTCCAGAAAATCCAAGTATAGTACTGAACATCACACTCAGAGCAAAACCTCTCCTCATGAACAGATATATGCACAAGAAGTCCAAAAGCAGCATACTCCAGATGTCAGGCAAAGAAGGCATGAGGAAAAGCACAAAACTTACCATGCATCTGGTGAAAGGTCTGAGAAGAGATCACAAAGTAGGGTGCACAGTATTAGCAAGGATAGAAAATCTGCAGATTCTATACACTCAACTCGGGATCGTGACAGCAAAGAAACAAGATCACATACCAGGCAAGAGCAAGCTCCCAGTAAAGATCGGTACTCTGAAAGACATGAGCGATCACATAGGAATCATGGAAGTAGATATGAAAGGTCGAAACAAAGTAAAGTGCAAAACATATCAACAAGGAGGCACTCTCCAGATATTGCTGATAAATCTGAAAGTAGTTCATCAAATCTGCAAAACTAGTGAATGCAAAATGTTTCCAGATAGGAGACACTGCTGATATTGAGCAATCAGAAAAGGATTCTAGTGAAAAATCTGAAAGAGCATTAACGATCCTGCAGAGTAATAAATCTCAAAGTGTAAAATTAAAGACAAGGAGTCTGAAAATGATAATTCGCTTCAACCTGATTCCAAATCTGATGCAGCTGATTCTTCAAAATCTCTTTCCACTGCTACTTCAGCTCCTGTAACTTCCACTTCAAAATCAACAACTGATGGCCATGGTGTCTCATTGATACAATATCAAAGTTGTCTGCTTCAGGTTCTGCAGCGGACGAACATCTGTCCAATTTCAAAAAAACAATTCCATCTGTTGTACCTCACATGCAGTCAGTTCATCTGTCAAATCTGTTTGCCTCTATTTCTACAGGCAGTTCGAAACCTGCTAGTTCATCATCTGGTGTGTTTGGTTCAAAGACTGTAACGCCTTTCAAAATATCATTTAAGCCTCATCTTCCTGTAGTTAAGACTGTTCAAGATACAGACGCTTTAAACAAGGAATCTCACAAGCACCATGAAAGTGGGCAAAATCTGCGACAAAACAAAGGAGGTATGATGTTTTGATTGGAAAGCGAAAAGATAAAGAAAAATCTGTTCAAGGACGTATGTTTAGGAAGTTGCATGTAGCTCAGACAGGCATTTCTAGTGCATTCATAGGCCAGCGGAAACCACTTGCAAAGAGACAGCAGAGTTCAGATGGTGCAAAAAGCACATCAGAAATACTGGTATTGGCAGTTTTCTCTACCTGAAGCTCCAGTAGAACCAACGAAGGATTTCACTAGTGACAGTGGAGGAAGAACATACATGTTACACCTAACCTAGATAGTACCACTGAAAATCAAGCAGTTGGTAGTATCATAAAAACGAGTAAACCAAATTCAGGTGGTGAACCTGATGAAGGACGAAAACTTGGAGAATATGGCAGCCCTGATCCAAATAAACCTCATGCAGAAAGTTCTGTTACAATACCAGGATCACCTAGTACACAACCTGTAATTGGAGAATATGGCCCTATCACCATTCCTGGTAAACAGCCCACTGCATCTGCTGTTGAACCACAAAAGAGTGCAAATGAAAGTGGTGGTGAAAACCTAATAAGAGGGAATTTCAAGCCCCAAGCTAAAAGTGTCAGCCCTTGCGTAGCTAATAAGTCGAGCACTGTAGGTGGTGATCATGGCAGTGTTGATACAACCAAACCATCTGGTTCCAGCACAGAGTCACCGAGCAGTGGTGCTGTATCAACAGGTGAACGAGGAGAGTATGGCAGTTTTGTAGAACCAACTCAGCAAAAGGATTGAACTCAGAGCCGAAAAGTGATAGTCAAAGTGGCAGGCACTATCAATTAGCAAGTAGTGTTTCACCATGAAACAGGACAATATTTGGGGAAAATAGTATTCTGTTCCAAGAAAACTTAAAGATTCAATCACAGAACTGAAGAGCAATGATAATGCCACTGTTCCATGTAAAACCGGAACAACTCCAGAAGGACAACAGTATGAGAATGAAAAAACAATAAATCCAACAACCAAACCAAGGAGTGATGAGAAAGGCAATGCAACTATCTTAAGTACCTCTAAAACTGTAAGTCCAGAAGAACCATGTGGGGAGAATGCTGGTATTTCTCCTCTACCTAAATCAACAGACTTAACCACAGAACCACAGAGTGATGATCATCACAGTGTGGCTGATCAATCTAAAGCTGTAACACTAACAAGCTCAGAACCAGAATATAATGAATATGGGAGTGTATTGAAACCCGATAAACCAAAGAGCATGAACATTGAAACCAGTGATACTTGCAGCCCTTGATAAGGGCATTTTGCTCTTGAAAGTGTATCCAATGTACTACCATCAAGCAAAGGATACAAAGTACTCTGGTATAAGTAAGCCACAAGATAGTAAGAACAATCTGATTTATCCAAGATATCAGAACGTGGAGAATATGGCAGTGTTGTGGAGCCCAGTACACAAACTTCAAAAACAGAGCTGAAGAGTGGAAAATTTAGGGATGCCACAGCCAATGATCAACAAGGTCCCATTTCAATGTTCAGATCGTGGAGAATATGGAAGTGCTTTTTGATTCCAGTAAACCGCAAGATTTTGACAAACACTCGAGTGATGCTGAGAGTGGTTGCTCCTCATGCTTTTTGAAGCAGCGCAGTCAGTGTCCTCCATAGAAAAATTAAAACAGGATTGTGTTGACAATGCTGAGGCAAATCTTCCTAAAAATAAACAAGGTGGTGATGATGGTAATCTTAATACATCCAAAACTCAATCCACCACTACAGAATATGGTAGTGTTATTGATACAAGCAATGCAGAGAAGAACCATCTTGAACAGAAAAAGGAATTATTACTGACCTAAGCATGAATATTGTATTGTAGCTGATCCTAAGAAGCCAGGTGCCAAGCCCAGAACTGAAACATAAAGAAGTCAGCAATGTGACAAATACAACTGACATACGTAGTGGAAAAACTGAATCTGCCGATTGTAACATCACACCTGATAGTACTGAGGTGGTTTCCAAAACACAAGTGCAGAGTGGACAACAAGACTTTGTGGCTGTTACCATGCCCAATAAATCAGATGCAATAGTCCCAATTGGAAAAGACATTCTTGTGCACGGAAGTGCAGATACTGCAACACCGTCTGTTACTGAAAATATTGGGTCAGAAGGCCGATTTGTGCATATGATAAAGCTATTACTAGTAAAAAAGATGCTTCAAGACCGGGCCCTCAGCATAGAGATTTAGGTGCTGTGAATCGGACACAAGAGCACAGTATTGCTACTGATAAAGAAACACCAAACTTAAACATTGAAGAGTCAAAGAATAGGGAAGGGGCAACAGATGCAGTTGAATGCCCTGTTGTGCCCCAAGCTGTTGAGAAAGCAGATACCATCACATCAGACTCTGAATGCATTTCATCAGTTGCTGCTGATAATCAAGCTACTGATATAGCTGAAGATCCAGCAAACCGCTCAGTTGAAGATAAAGCTACCGTAATTGCCAAAAGATCATGGCGCATCTTTTAGAAGCCCTCAAGCACGACCCCCATACCGACACACAAACAGGGCTTCGAAGCTGCAGCTGTTGAAGAACAAGAACCACCACCACCAGGTGTGGCGGAAGAGCCTGTAATTGGTATTCCTTCAACAGCAATGCCTTCCAGTTCTGAACAACCTTTCACAGAAGTGTCTGAATCCAAGTCAGATCTAGAAATGTCTGAATCCAAGTCAATCTGGAAGCATCACATTGATAGATCAAAATAAACAGCATGATGCACATGAAGTTGAATCTACTGACTACTACCAACCATCATCACAAGCTCCGGTGGACGAGTATCTTTTGCATCATCATTACAGTTATCGTGAAGTTCCATTCCATCCACCTCCTGGGTGGCCACAACATAGGCCATGGTCACCATTATTCACCAATGCATGCAAATGTTGCACCTCATGGTCCACCATCGTGGAATCCTAATAATGCTGAAATGTATTCAAAACCCCCAAGTGCATGGCACCCACCATCACATGGTGCACAGTATCCACCCTCATGGCCCCCAAGGCCAGCAACTAAACCACGTTTTCCAGAGCATTTCCAGAATAGACCAGCACCTTTTAATGGTCCAGGGAGAGCACCAGAAGGACTGCGACCGAGAGAGCCTCGACCTGAGTATGCTCAACCAAAGACAGTGGACAGCTAAAAAGGATTTCGAAAATGATGGTAAGTCTCAAGACACAGACACTTATATCACTGACCTTCCACCTGAAGAACCAATGGAGCTTACAACAATGAGTGTCATAAACTGAAACCAAAAACACAAGAGTGGTTATAACTCGTATGGGGCCCCCGCCAGAAAAACCGCCTGTGAGCAGTACTTTGCTGGGAAATATCCCACAGGGTAAAGGTATGTTTACTGGTAAAGACAAGACATTGGTACAACAAAGATACGAGCCAAGAAACCAAAGCTGATGATGTTGAAGAATATTCAAATCGCACAATTGCAAATCAGTTCAAGGGCAATTCCAAATCTGAGACAAGGATGATTCCATACTTGTTTCTGAAGATTCTAAAGCTGATAAGAATGATGGCAAATCTGATGCAATAAAGCGTCCATTGTCACCTTTATCAAAAGCAGTAGCCGAGTATTTAGCAAAACAACCAGAAGAGGAATCTCTGGTGCCTCTTGAGGAATCAAAGCAAAGACAATCCAACCAAGATAGCCTTTTAAAGCATATTCCTACAGAACTCTCACCAAATTTAAAATCCACTTCACCAACACCACTGAAAACCCCCAAACTCCTTCACACATCACCTATTTCCTTTAAGCCCAAGACTCCAACCAAATTGAAATTGGCAAGGCGGGGTAATGTTCTAGCTATGGCCTTTCGTCAAGAAAGAAAGCTCAAGCTCGCAAAGACCAAGAGTAAGTCTGTCCAAGCAGCTTTTGGAACTGAAGATGAGGACAGTGAAAAAGAACAGGTTCCCAAGAGTAGTCTCACAAGACATGCCACATGGAAGAGAAAAAGAACCTTAGACTATGTACCCAGTAATGCAGAAAACAATGTCTCCATTGTGGAACTCAATAAACAAACTGATTTATCAGGAAAAAACAAAGAACGAGGTGGTCATCTACACAGCAAGAGTGATTCTGCCTGCAGTTCACAGTTTGAGAATACATCGTTAAAAGCAAAGGCCAAAGACCCTGTACCTGATCATTTCTTGCCATCACAAAATTCTGATAAAATGACAAGTATTGGAAACTCCATTTCAGTTTCACTGCAGTCAACTGACTTGGAGAAAAGCAGATCAGCTGATAAGGCACAATCCTCTATTTCCTCCTTATCTTCTGTTGTCCCTGCTAATGAAAATCCAGCTACTGAACCATATGTATCTAATGACCGTCAGATTGGAGGAAGAGTTGTAGAGATAATCAAACTTTCAGAGAAGAATATTACCCCAGCCCTGGATCCCAGTACCCCCATCCAACCCCCTTCACTCCACAGCTCAAGTCCGCCACCTACAAAGAAATCCAAGTTGAAGCTGAAAATAAATTGAACCAATCACCAAGACACCTGTTCTATGTGCACAAAAGTGAGACCAAAGACAAAGATAAGGATGCGGTCAAGGTAAATCACTCCTAGCATTGCGCCCTCTTTCCATGCATGTTATAGCATGGTTGTTCTATCTTGAGTCATGTAGCATGCATGTTATTTTTGTGCTTTACTAACGGACATTAGTTCACTATTGTAGCACTTATTTATTTGCACTAACATAACACTAATATGCCCTCTCTCTCGCTACCAGAATGGGCTAGCTAGCGAGGACCCAAAATACAATAGAATATCTATTAAACAAATTCCAAAGCTTAATATTTTCAGAAGTGCTTGAAGTTGGGTGTTGACGAATAAAACTGCATTAACCCACTCTACTTTCATGAACATCAGGTAATCCAGAGTGTTGTATGAACTAACCAATACTAATTTCCTACCCCAGTTTCCATAAAAGCATCTGCTCTTTCTTCTAGTTAATCAGCTGGCTATGCAAAAGATCACTAATGGATTTTACAAAGACCATTGACCCATTTATGTAAAGTTTGCTGTATCCTTTTTACAGACTGATAATGAATGATAAGGATGATGGTATTCCAAAACTAGCCAGTGTTTTAGTCAGTTGTTACTACTTTGAAATTATGTGCCATAGAATTTAATGTAATCAAGTACCTGCAGTCTTCATTGAACAAGACATTGAATGGTAAGTTGGACAATTACAAACACACCTCAATAGAATTAGTATGGCAAAAAGAACATGGACAGGGTTATAAAGGTATGCAGCTAATGGTGACTCTCAACATCAAACAAACACTGAACACACAAACATAGTCTTTCTCATGTTACACATATTCCTTGAAAAATATGGAGGGTTTACTGCAAGAAGGTTCCATTTGCAATAACTGTCATTGGTCAGTTGTGTGCTTATTAAGGCTATACCTACCAAATCTAACACCTGACAGCTATTGCAGATTGGCCTTTATTACCCTAAACCCTCAATCAAAACCCAATACATGAATACATTTACTCCTTACTGTTGCTAGTTTCCTGACATTGCTCAGTAACCTTGTCAAATGTCAACTACTCAAGCTTATCCTTAACACATACAAAACCATCTACAGGTATGGATACTAACAACACTTATCAACATTAAATCAATTTGAAGGCTAACTCAGATTTTAAAATATATATTTGTGCATTTTAGTACAAAATAGTCACTTAAATTGAATACAGTTCTCTAAACTGCCCTATTCCAAAGTTTGATTTTCATTTTGGTCCAGTAAGCATTTATGTGCACTATACAAGAACCACTGGATACTTTGTGTGTAATGAATTAAAGATTCTGAATTTTATTACAAATTTGTGATTTCTCTGTCCCTTAATCCCATACATCCCTTAATGCCATATTTGGCCACTTCAAAAATCACAGAGCCAACCCCTGCTTTATTTTTAGGGGGAAATTGCCCTAGATCTAACAAGAAAAATCAGGTTGGTAGTCATTTTCCAAAAAGGATGTTAGGCCATATGTTTGAGTTTGGATATTTCAGATATTGATTAGTATAATGGAAAGGTACTATGTATATGCAAAACAAACTCTGAAAATTCGTCAATCTCTTCAGGAAATCCGAGTCTGCTTTTAACTAACCACAATCTATATTTGTCCTGTACCCTTTCCATAACAGCCATTGCATAACAGTACTGCACTGCAACCATAACATTTACATGAATACTAACAGAAAACTGATATTCAATGTCAAATTGGTGTAACTAACCACAACATCAGTGTCTGACCTGTACCTATTCCATGATATCACATATCAACAACACCTCATTAGCAAATAGATTTGATGCCATGTATATCAGTCAAGCCAAGCGGACTTCAATCGAAGCAAGTTCAGACAACTTGAATATTCAGGTAAGAAGTGCATTTGATATTGGTAGCCTGGGATTGAAGCACAGACTGAATCCTGTACATCATTGAAGGTAATGGAGTATTATGTGTGTATCAATAGTTCTATGAGTAAATGTTTCTGGTCATTTTTTACTTTAAGTGATAATGTGTTACTTGGAATCTACAATTATAAAAGTTTTAATGACTATTTAGGAAGTTTTACCCAAGAACTTATTTACATGCATGCCTGTCATATGTTCTTACAATTTGAATACTTAAGGACACCATCAGTGATCCCCCTCAAATTCAAAATATTGGAAATTTTGCTGGAGTAGCTTAAAAGTGAAGGATAAGTCTGTAGGATTCTCACAAGTTATTTTATGACAGAAAAGTAAGAAAACAGCATGATTCAAAGATAAAGATAATCATTCAATTACATGATGCAGTTAGTATTTGTCCATACAGACACAAATGACTAAAATATCCAATTCTGTCCTAATTATGTTGCTTTTAGTCATCACTTGTAGGGTATGTTAGGATATCTAAACTCAAAGCAGACTGCAAAAATCCAACTTTTGAAGATTTTTTTATTTTCTAATTTAACAAATCACTGATTGTGCCTTTAAAAATTAAAGTAATAATGTTGCTATGATGTTAGTCTTAGCTTGGTACTTTAACTCAACTGAAGTTTTGGGTAAGAATTTTACCAAGAGCTTGTGCATATCATATCTCTTTTCTCTTGCAAGCATTTGAATACCAAATGGATGAAATACTATGATGAAATGATGTTGTGTCATTACGTCCATGCAATAATTTGTTACATATGCTTATTTTTGATTTTTGTTTGCTGTCTTCATACTAACGTAAATCAGGGGGTAGCTCTCAAGATCCATACAAATCACAATGGGATAATTTGATGGGACTTTTTCAAGATTGCAGTAGAACCCTATAAAAAAAATAAAATTTGGGAAAACTGCTATTAAGGGTCACATGTGGTCAGTGGATAGAGCGCCCAACTCATACCCGAGTTTTGTATTCGAACCCCACTGCGGGCACATGTTTGCCCTTTAGTAGGCGCATTACCATCAATTCCTCATCTACTAAATGTTATAAAAGGTATGGCATCATTCCATATTGGGACGTAAAAGACTGGCTGTTGAGGTTGTAACCTCCCACACAACATCATTCGGGGTTTGACATCAGAAAAGCCTTATCTCAAAACTACTTGCTTTTGAGAAATGTGATGTTCAATGATTTTCTAACTAAGTCCAATCTACTCTTCATTACTTCAAAGATGGTAACCATCTCATAAAGCTCGATATGGTACTGGTAAGCAACATGATATAAACTTTATGTAACCAACACAATTTTTATTATGACAGCGGACTTAAAGAAATTCTTTAATATTTCTTTTAAGTGGCTGATTTTACGTCCTTCTGACTGTAACTGAAAATGGTACTCTGTGGAGTTTTACATTTCAAGCATTCCTACGATTGACACATTCTTTCAATCAGATGTTTAAGCATGTCATCCCCTTGGAATGTTTTAAAACAAATCAATATCAATGGGATAGGGAGCGAAAACGCTGTTTGAAATTCCTGGCAATTGTGGCAAGCTATGAGCCTCACTCTTGTTTGGACCAATACAGTTTACCATCAGAAGGTCGTAACGCAGAGTTAAGGCTTTCTGTTTATCACAAAGTGTGCACCATGGGGGATGTGGTGAAGTGTTATTGTGCTTTATAGGCAATAGGAAGTAGACTTGAGTTAGGGCTTCATGGTTTTCAGAATCTGGTATGTGTTACAGTTTTTTTTGGGTACCAAAACCTCAAATCACCAAAGGATTACGTCCTTTCTGTTTGTCAACCCCCGATATGATGGAATCTGTCCAATCGCTTCGAACAAGAGATGGGCACTCAATTTCTGTGTACATGGTTGCGTCCACTTTAGCTTGCCTATTTTGCCATTTTTGCTATTCAAATTTTTTTGAAGCAATCATTTTCAAAATGCAAAATCCTTATTTTTGTCCTATTTTGCTCGGTATCATTCAGTGCAGAAAACTGTTGTTGGTTTGTCATTAGGAAAGGTCACTCTATGTATGGTTTCTGCTTTATCGTCCCATATATTAAGGCAAGGAAGGATAATTATTCACTGAACTGGATATTTCAGGTCAAAGGTCATGGAAGTAAAATGTAAATGTTGATTTTGGTTAGCTACCAATTTCAAAAAGTAAGTTTATTACTAACAAAATCTCATAAGTTTTATACCATAAGTACAGAATTGAGAAGTTACACCTACCGTAATTATCTGTTTTGTCTAAATTGGTAAATACTAAATATCTCAAGCTACCTTTCACCACTTTACTGATATCTAGGCATAGGCAAAAAATAATCAAGAAAAGATATACTAGGAGTGGGCCTCCGGGATTACTAGAGTGGTGCCTCCGATGATAAACACCGACCATTGTGACTTGTCAGCAATCCTTCAAATAGCCCTGTGTAGTAGTACTGGGCAATTATCAAGCCCCAGATGCCTGTCAAGGATGTCCTATCACGCAGGCGCGGATCCAGGTAGGGGGCTCGCGCCCCCTGTATTCTGCAAAATCTTTCAAAATCAGCCCAATTTGGACCCTTTTTGACAAGTTAGCCTTTCCACAGCCCCCCGTAATTTTGACGTTTTTTGATCCTGAATCCCCCCTGACCCGTAACTATCAAAACAAACCATTTTCCACTATTAAGCTTTATACAAATTGAAAGCTACATTCCACTTTATTGGCACTTTGAATTGAAGCAATCTTGAAATTGATAACATTTCATTCGTGAAGATGGCCTTGAAGTCTCTCCCGTATTTTTTGTTTAAGCAATTGGAAGTCTTCCCTTTTGTATTCGTTGTTATATTGCTTTGCGATTTTCATATAATCATTAAATTATTAGCCTACATACACTGATGCATAAGCCGATTTAAACAACCCTCTCTTGGTGAAGTTCAGTTTGTGGCTAGAAGTATTGCAGTTACTGGATTTTGTATAGTATAGATGAAGTACTGTTATGTATTGATTAGATATACCCTGTGAAACTCGTCAAGTATCGGTGTGGTTGAAATTTTGTATCATTTCTTTACACTGGGTCTATATGGGTGAATATCTTCTGAGAGTGCTCTGCAAAAGACAGTATAAGTTTACCTTACCCCCCGCAAAAAGCTTTTTAGACTTTTTTTCATTAGATTAAAAAAGCTGCACTGGCACTTTACCCAAATATGAATTTTCTTTCTTTGCCTCAAATGATAGTCTATAGGCCAAGAGAAGATTTCAATAGCTTCCCACAATGCATTGCTTCCAATGAGGTTTTTGTACGTTTACTGATGTGGGTCGTTAGTGATGAACATGGCTATAGTTAGGAGTACTAATCACAAACTTGCATTTAAGAGCGTTTCATCTCCAACGTCGCACATGGCAACCTGTACAAAAACTTCCAATAGGAGCAATGCATTGTGGGAAGCTACTGGTATCTTCTCTTGTCTAGGCCATTGGAAGAAGAGCTATATATTTGACACTAAAAATAACTACCAAAACAGATAGGGACGTTAATAAGAGGTTGAAGACATCCAGGAATTTTGTAGCTAACTTTCAAGTTTTCCATAACGTTATAATCAGCAAATGTGTGTATTACATGACTATCATAGACTCGTACGCCATTGATATTAAAACCACAAATGTCACGGACCGCTCAAACAGGGTGCACGCCCATGGGAAACATTCATACAGTGCGCGTTTTCTTGTGTTAAGCGCGCCCTTTCCGTCGTCTGCTGATTAATAAAATCCATTCTGTTTTACACACATAAGATGCTGATTTGGGTCTGACAGCATTTCATGTGAGGGCTAATGAAATAAAAGCTTTACAACCACTATTAAAATATCTATTTGAAAAATCTTGAAGGGCGCACTTTTTCCAATGTGCCAGTGTCTCGTTTAAATGATGAATCGCATTAATTTTGTTAAGGGCCCGTTAACGGCATTTGCTGATGATTGATTTTTGTGTATATCTAATGCGCATCTGGTGAGATATTAATGTCTAGACAAAATTGCCGTGAAGGAAATGTAAATATCAATACTCAGGCCATTCCCTATGTTCCCCCTAAAAAAGTGATGCTGCCACTAATCCACCAGATAAAAGGAAGCCTGTCCCTCTCTCAAATCCTTTATTTCTGCCTTCTCTAACAATTCCCTCCCTCACGCCTTCTTCCTCTTCATTGCTCTTCCCATCTGCCCTGGCCCCCTTTCATCCATCTCTCACTCAACCTCACACAATTCATTTTCCTTCCCCCCCCTCGTATTAACATAACTATGGCTGACATGGCCATTGATATGCCTGACTCGTGCCTGTTCCTAAAGAAATTGATGATCTTCCTGCACCATCTTACTAACAATGGCTTAAAAAACCTTAGTGAAAATACCGTTTCCTCTCAAGGGGGGATGCAAGATGTGAATTTCTAATGTTCTAACACCAAATTTAGTTATCATCTCCCAGTTAACTGAGGGATGGCACTCCCAACTTTGATCAACTAGCCAGCTCAACTAACATTTTAAAATGCTTTATGGATTAATAACATTGTGCTTCCCTTTCAGCCTAAACATTGCAAAGTTATGTCTACTGCAATATTGAGTTTCACAATGTTTAAATATCGCAACCCCCAAAATGTTTTTATTTACACCTGCAATGATTTTTCTAAGAAGTACTGTACTGGCGGCCCCTAGAGTTCAATCCCCCCAAACAACAAATCAACCATTTTTTCCCACTTACCACACGGCAGGGACGATGCTTGGGTATTAATTCATCTTGGGTGACCTCCTTACCTGCATAACAATACCAAATCTACTACAAATGAGCTACTTGAATGTGTGAAAGTTTGGCTGCTCCCACGGAGCTGCCGACTCTGAAGATGAGAAAATATGACGATATTTCTGGGTGGAGGGATTGGTGATCCTTAATGAAACAAACGATACTGGTCTGTCAACCAGTAAGTTAAATGTGTGGTATATGGAATGCCCTAATCCTCTCCCTGTATTGTGGAACATTTTTGGCCTGTTAAATTAAGGCCCAAAAAGAAGTTTATTGTTTCCAGTAGGCCATGACCATTTTGATTTGGGACCTTTTAAACTGGCATTTCTTTTTGTGTTGTCTGCAAGAGGGCAAGTAGGGATTTGCTTTTGTAGTGTCCTGTGTGTCCTGTCTGGTGTATTGTATTAACCCTAAACATAATTTGCTACTGTTTCCACATACATACATTTCATCATGGCACTTCTTCCTGTAATGGTACTTGGGTAGTTCCCCACAAGTTACCCCTCTGAAGAAAAGGTCATCTAAAGGTCATGACCCTCAAATGGGATTCCTTGGTTATCCACGATGTTGATGATTTTCAATGACACTTGTATGCAGTGTCCTTGGTAGTGTCCCCTGTTGGTGACCTCATGTAACTTTGTCCCATTCACAAACCATGAGGGCAAGTGACACAATGCATTCTGAATGCTGTATTTTATGTGATGTAGCTTCGAAATTTGATTTTCTGTGGACCCAAAAATGCCCCATCGATAGAAAATGTTAGTTTTAACAACATACAAGTGATCCCAAATCGGTATTTTTTATATGGTTTTGTAACTGTTTTGGCTTACTATTGCATGTGATTTTAGCATTTTGTGGGTTTTTTTTTTTTAAAGTTTTTAAAAAATCTTCGTAATTTTGGTTTTTGTAGCTACCTACTGCAAACGAACTTGTTCTTTTGGGGGCCTACGCCTGGAGTGTTACTTGAATTATTTAATAAGTATGTAGCCTTTTACAGTACATTGGCAATTTTAGGCATAACATTATATTTCGATCAGACAATTTGATGTGTTTTTTTTTTGACCAGAACCAAGTTAGATAATGCTTTTATAATGCTCTATTAAAGCTTTTCTTGTTGGTACCGGTCCTGTAATGCAGAATCCCCAACTTCTTCAACAATCTGAGAGCTTCTACAGAGAACGTAATGCTCAAGTTACATGATGACTGAAGAATTTAAGGTGTTTGGCTTTAGAGATGGTACGAAGGTACTATGCAAACGGATCGATCATGATTACCCTTGAGATGATAACATATTTTTTTATTGATAATCAATTACAAAGCATCTAGTGGTCTCACTATCATACAACGAAATAAAGCATTTTCTTTTCATCAATTACGTTTAATGAAGTTTTTGTTGATTTCTTTGCAGGAGATCTTGGAAGGCGGTGCATCTTCTGAGAGGTGTTCTCATGCAACCCCGATGATCAATGGACGTAATGGTGCCATCCAAAATCGTGGTTTAAATGTGGATATATGAGGTAATACGAAGGAAATTGATGACATATTAAGTTTCCTTAAACTCAAAACAAGGACTTCACACACATTCATTTCTGAAACAAACCATCTCATCGCACTGCAACAACTCAACATGGGCCGCATTTTAAAACATCAATAAATGTAATTTATTAACTAGTGACATCACATTCAACTCCTCAAATATTGTTTCTTCTCTGCCATGCACAGTTTACAAAGACACTATACCAGACTCGTTACAAGACAGGCAATCGTAGTGGGTAATCTTTATGTGCTGAATTCCAATTACCTGTCATCATCATACATCAATGACGGAACAAAACCTTCACTCAGTACAACAATGGAATGGTCCAAAGTGAAAACAATTGAAAAACGAATACAGGCAAACTTAAAACCGGTGATTCATTTCAGTGATGGTGTCGTTAACAAATAACAAAATCAGGACTTGCATTCACATTAACACATAGATGGTACGTCTGTGCTGATCTTACAATACCAGAGCTATAGATTTAACATTGTCTCTTCCCACACTCACCCCCTTTCTCAGAAAATGTTCTGTAACAGAATGCTCATGTGCAAAATCCTTAGTGAATTTCAGAGAATCCCATATATGACAAAGGGCGGTGATTGCACATTTAGATGTAAGGCCGTGGAGATTTATTTTTATGAATGTGATTGCAAATGTACTGCTATCATTATAGGTTTTTAAGACAACTCTGTATATAAAGACTTTCACATGGAGGTGTTTGCCAGCAATTTTTGATCTGGCAGATAATTTGAATGGTATAGACACCAGGAATTAAAATTAAACTTTTTGCTGACCATTGCTCTAAAGGCATACTGTTGCCCGTGAGGCATATAGCTTGTTTTTCCTCCTGGCCTAAAATAGACATTTCCAATAGACATACTAGTGGAGTTAATGTAATCATCCTACTGTTACTTGCAAAGCTGAGAATTTTATATGTTATGGACCTACAGAACCTTGCTGATCACAGTGTTTTCTCAGAACTATTCAAAGAAGAGACTTTTAAACAGGAACATTCCCACACTCTAGTTTTTCATGAGATAAAATCTGCACTGGAATAAGCATGTCATCTTGAACTACCCCCTTTGACTATATACCATTTTGTGTTGATATTTGTTAATTGAACTTTGTTTTTAGACATTCAAAATTCTTGAACCAATCATTTCTGATCAACAAAAATGTAAATCAATCCACATCTAAGGCATAGTCCTAAATGTATGATAATAAAATAGAGAAAAATTCCATAAAATACCCTACATCAATTGAAACAGGACTATGCTAAGGATTTGAAATTTCTCCCAATTTTTTTTTTGCAGTTTCAGACTGATCTTTTAGTGTTTTTTGTTTATTTTAAAAATTTCCTAATTGTTTTCTTAAATAATTGTCCCAACCTAAATGGAAGTGTCTTGTAAACTGAACTCCGAGATGTGTGTATAACAAAAGAACCTAAAATCTCAGGTTGGCTTTTTTAAAGCAAGTGTTTAATTTTAAGAATTTCCAACCTCTGATTTATAATTTAATGGAAAATCAAGAACACATGTTTATTTTCAAATCGAAAGCTCAACCTTGAAAATCTAATGTCGAGATTTTCTAAATTGGATTTCCTTCACTGAACACCTTATTAATTTCCAAGGAGTTAGTTTGTCTTCTTCTTTGAAAAATTATGATCTTTCAATAGTATTTCTAGAAATATTCAAGCAAAAGTGTTGCAACCACCTGTTCTTTGTTTTTGATGACACACAGAGAAAGTTAAACAAATTGTATAGACATTAGATATTTCCCTAACCCAAAAAACAAACGGTGATCTTATGACTCAAATTACTTGAGGAAAAATGAAATCCATAGTTTTCACACAATTGCCCCATTTTGGTCCATCTTCTATACTACCAAAATCCATCCCTGTACAAAGTGTATGGAAATTTGAAAATGCATTAGGTGACATATCCAAAATGCCTTTTAGGGGAAAAATACAATTTGGCACACATGTTTCATTCACCAATACCAACATTTTGTGACAATTTCAACAAGATCTGGGCACAAAGCTGTAGCTGATCTAACCTTGATACAGATCTCACTTTTTCTAGAAATGGCTTCTCTATTAGGGTGTTGACTCTTCTCTGGAGCAATTTTGAAGATAAACTTATCCAGCAGCTCAAGTCCAAAATATTACTTTTTCTCAGCAAGGGACTCCAAGAACACAAACACTGCAGCAGTGGCAGTTTACAGTCACAAGCTTCATTCCACAAGTCTGTCACAAATGTTCATTTTTAGGACCAAATTTTTTTTAAAAATTCTAGGTAAGGACTTCATGATTTACAAGTAAACAGTAATATAAGGACCTCAGATTTCAATGAAAATCAGTCCATAAACAGCCAACATATTCTGATTTTCATCTTGCAATTCAGCAAAGAGATAAAACAATTTCACTTGGTAGATGTATGCAACAATTAAAATATAAACTGACAATGTCCAAAAGACACTATAAGGTATTTATTGCCACTGCCCCTTCCCTGAAAAAAAAAACCCACAAGAAACCATTTACACAGTACATATATATACATAATAATAAAAATAGCTTCTTGTATAATATTGCACAACAAAACAGGCTCAGTGCACCCATTGGATTACATGCTTTATTCCATCATATCTTGCACATGAAATAGAGTGGGTAATTCAATGGCTGTTGCGCAAATTACAGTAAGCCATAATAATAGACAACATTGTACCAAGCAGCATCTAGATGGAAAGTTGCATTTGAAAAATAAAATATCACAGAATAAAAATTTGATAACATCAATAGCCAGGGCACTGGTTTAAAAGTTATGGCCATTGATATAAAATATGTTTACCAAGACCATCACTACAACAAGAGATACATTGAGTCAATATTTTTATTAGTGTGGTGCAGAACCACCTTTATGCTCAGCATTTTAATTTTCCATCCCTTTAATCTAAATCAGTTCATATTTTATGTGATACTCAGTTGCTTCTACCCTATGATGATCTTTTAGATAATTGGAATGCCAAAAGTATTAAACTTCCTCCTTTTCATGTAAGAATCTACAATTTTTCATAGTATCATAAGAGCATTTGATGCACTTATCAGCAATGGTTTCTCAGGTTAAAGCAAACAGTCATATGGGCCAACGTCTGCATAGCTTTGCTTCACCTATTAGAAGTAACAATACTTTTTTCTTTGGTAAAGTATTTGCCAGACATGTAATCCCAGCCAATCCCCCACTGATCAACATAATATATGCTATCAAAGGTTGGTGACCCAGTCATAGATTTGTCCATGTTGTTTTCTCCTTCACATGGAAGTGTATCACCAATATATGCTTCCATGTGCAGGTTAGTGCCAAGAGCAAATGTGATCCAGTGGAAAAGTGCAGGACTTGTGGCCATTAGACCATTAATCAGGAGTTCGAGCCCCGCTGTGATCAACGTGTATCCCTAAGCAAGATACATAATCTCAATTGCCTCCTCAATCCAAGCGAAATCTGGGGAGCTGTTATCAGGAATATTACAATCTAAGTGCTGATAGGCATGTATGCTTGTAAGGCATGTTTTGCAGGGTTTAGTGGTAGGTAGGAGTATCGAGGTGGTAGTAGATGGTGCATGATGTTAGCAAGGGAGTAGGAAACTACAAGCACCAGGTTAGGCTACATCAAAATTGCTGGCAAACTTCACATTTGCAGTCTAATACTGTACAGTTACCTCATAGGCTAAAATTAGCTCATTCCAGTTACATCATACATAAATATAACCATTACACTAATAATACAGCATCATCTCATGCTTAATTTTGAAATCTATTGCACTATGCTCTTTGTAGCAGAGCTTGCTTCAAAATACTTTAGGGAATCAAATTATTGCAAGGTGTAAAGAACTAGTAGAGTTCTAAAGTTTAAGGGTTCTATATAATAAGCAAAAGTTACATTCAGAGGTAATATTAAAGGTGCGTGTTCCGATCGTCTTTGGGACCCCCCTGATTTACCCGGAAGTAGTGTCGATTTTGATATCAAATGAAAGGCTGTATTTTTTCTCATTATCGTCCTGAAATTTTAGCCCTCAAATCCATTTCATTCCCAAGATATAAACAAAAAAGCCGCCGTTTTGGTGGTTAACCATCAATATTAGCACAGTATTGAATAGGCGTTGCACTATGCATTATCGTGTCTAGCATCAAAACCGCAAGTTTGTTTCCCACAATACTTGATGGGGTGTATGTGCAAGTGCCAGGCTCTCATATCAAGTAGAGAACACAATACACATAAATCGGAACAAGCACCTTTAAATTACAAAATCCAGATACTAGAGTACATCAAATGTGCTTGTGAGACGGCACACATCTTAGGCTAGGCAAACGTACTAAACTACGCCAACTTGCTTGTGATAACCCACCCAAACTAGTCTGTCGTTCATGCAGTTCTTCAGGGGTTTTCTATCTAGTCCAGTATTCTCGTGAAGGAGTTTCACATAGTCTTAGGACCTCTGTCTCTCTTCCCATGTTTGAACTGCCACAAAAGGAGGCCTGGCCTTATCTCTCATGGCTCAGTTACCAGCAAACTTTAGCCTTTTTCTCCTGAGTCTATCAAATGTCTCCATACAGATTTTTATTGGTGGTATGAGGTTGCCATGGAGTGTTAAGAGCTCTCCTTAATAGGCGGGTATAGCAGCCGTCCAGGGCTGCCTTTGTTTTTTTATGTTAGTGTCGGAAGTTTTGGCACCTTATATCAAGTACCTTGGCAGCTTGTTCATACTGTTGCAGGCTTTCCAAGCTAGTGCCTTCCTGATACTGAAATCTTGTTCACTGCTTGCAATCCAGTCCAAGGTATTTGAAATCATTCACAATTTCAAGGCTGGTTCCATCAAGGTTTGTTATTGGCAAAGGGGTTTCTTGATTATCATTCATTGCATTGGTCTTCTTGGCATTCATTCCTAAGCCCACTTTCAGTACAGCAGCTTCACCTTCAACTAGGTGAGGTAACTCTTCTGTATATGTGAGACAGCTAGGATGGCTATTATTATATTGATTGCATAATCTAGGTCTGTTAGTGTTTGTTGCCCTAATCTTCTACTCTTCCTGGGTATAAGTGTGATGCCAAGACGACTCTTTGCCTTCTAGTGCCTTCCTACATAATCCAACACTACTGTGGACAGAAATAGTGCTGAAGTATCCCCCTAAAGAATCCCTACTTGGATGGCAGTCTTTGGTGACATGGGCTATATTGTGTTGGTACATGTGTCCTACAGCAGCCACTACAATCTCGGCCAAAAGTGTTGGAACACTTTATTGGCCTTACTTCAAAATGCCCCCCTCTCCCACCTGGACAATGTTGAATCCTGAAATTTTGTTCTTGCCACCCTACAAGAACCCAACATTGATTGGTGTGGATAGGGAGGGGTGCATGGATAAAGAATGCTCTGAGCCTCCCAACCCAAGTTGACATGATTTCCTACATATCTCTTTAAGAGAAATACGGCAAATAATCGGGGCAGAAAGAGCAGTCGTGTTCCAACCCATTTCGACCGAGATAGTAGCCTTTCTGGTACCCTTCCATTCAACAGTGCATCATTGCAAAAGTTGAGAATGTCATCATAGTTGCACCTCTTCTCTTAGGATTTTTCTTCAGTGATGCCTTCTTTGCTGCTGTATGTTCTTCTTTGTCAAAAGCCTCAGTATGCATGTTCGATACTTCAAATACCAGATTATTTTTTTAATATTCACTGCTTATAGTTGGTGGATTTCCAGAGTAGTTGCTGGAAGTGAATGTAACAAGAATTGAGTTGTTCACTTTGTGTTTCGCCCCTATTTGCCCATTATAAGCTGTTTTGCACCCGCTAATCTCATTGATGAGATATAGGCTGCTTTATCTGGTTTTTCCACCTGCTTGATCTTTCTTTTCAGAATCATTAACAATTTCATAGGTGTTGTCCAGAAGATTCCTTGTTTAGCGGTTCAGATCTTGATAAACTGGATGTCTTTGAGTTTAGCTATTTGTAGCCATATCCTAGCTTCAATCCTGCGATCATGATATGCTACTTTTTTGGTCACTTGAGAAGCTCTGAGAAATAAGGTCCGTTTAACTTCACTGCATTGCGTGCAGTGCTGGCAATGCAGCTACAAAATCGTTCACTGCAAATCACTTGCAGTATGCAACGCAATGCCGTACTGCAACGAAAAAAGTAAAAGTTAAACGATTTTAACTGGCGATGCAGCAAGAGGCAGTGGGGTGCAGTCAGTGTGCAGTATGCTAAATTCCGCAAGTTTACTGAAACGTACTGCAACCGTGACCTGCAGTGACCTGGGATGACCTGCAGTGAATCGATTAGGAGTGCAGCGGATTAGTGACGGAACATTGCAGCTAAATTAATGCACAGCCATGCAGTGACGTGGAATGGAAGTATGAAAGGACCTTAGTTCCTCAGCAGCCTCCTTGTTAGCTTGAACTAAAAAAGTCACAAAACTGAGGGTTGGTTAGCGTGCACTATAGTAGCTGAACTTGTTTTTTTGTACAAAGGACCGTGTAGCAGTCTTGAAGATCAGCATCCCATGCTAGCTGTTTCTAATTGTACTTGACTCTTTTTGGTGGGTTTGGTCAATGCTCTGAAGCTAGATGCATTCTTGTGTTAATATTGTGGGGGTTATGATCCTACACTAGCAGAGTTGATTGAAGGCACACCAGTTGTTAGTGACCCTATTCCTCAATTCCTTCCTGACCAAGATGTTTTCTAAATCTAAGACTTAAGAGGGTAGACTATATGTCCAGAGTCATGCTCCCTTCTCCTTGAAACAGATATTGGTGATGGGGTTATTTTTCTCTGCAAGGTTGTGCAGTAACTCGGCATTTGTTAGCGCATGATAGGAATGCATGTATTGATCTTTTCCAACTTGTGCATTGAAATTCCCTATCACAATCAAGAAGTTACATGTTGGCTCCTGCTTTATTGCCTTATCAAGGATATTTTAGTTCTACTTTTCTTCAGACACATTTGTATAGCAATAGGTTACAATAACCATGGTCTTTGGATTCCCTCAGTAGTGCAAGATAGTAATGTTTTCTTGGCTTTGCTCCTTAGAAGAACTCCTGAACCTCCATTGGATACTCCTGCATTGTTTCTCCAGGCTGAGGATGAAACATGCTGGTAATCATCAAACAGATCTTGGTATCGAAATCCCTCATCTTGATGCACAATTCTGTCATCTCAACTTTTTAGGTTAGTCAGGAACAAGGCTTGGGATTACTAAATTCACTTCTCATGTCTGCAGCTGATGAGAATTGTTAGGTGATTTTTCAGATGAAAACTTATATCAGAACAAAAGCACAGAAAGGGGAAGTTTTGACTTGCATACTTTATACATATGATTTTGAGATTATTCTGTGGAATAAATTATTAAAAGTCTGTACTAGTAGTTTGTTGCAATTCATGAAAGTTTCTGGTTTTACAGTATTTGGTTAAATTTGCTGTGAACATTAACAACTTGAGTTACTTGAAAAAAGCAAAAATTGAGCATTTTGCCAACACACGCCTGTTTTGAACATTTTCCACGAAGACCACCTCTTTGGTGATATATTTTCCAAAGAAATACAATATGAGAGGCCAACCCCTTTCACAACAAATGAATTGCAAGCAGATTATCCATTTTAATTACAACTTCACACTACCTCATTCAGTGAATATATTACACAAAATTCAAAACCACAATTGCAGTAATGAAATTACTGCTTAAATAACATTACACGTTTCAAACCAATGGCAATGTCAAAATAAGGATTTTTTTACCAGATGCCCATTGTTCAAACTGCATTTGGGCTCATTGGTTTTGAATAGAGTGCAGCCTGCTTCGTAAATACTTTGGGGACTATATTGGATGTTCTTGAATGCTGTGCAAAACTGCTATTGACAGGAAATGCATCACTTTCAAGGAAGTATAGAAACATGCAAGAGGAAGAGTAAATAAAGTGCTTAAGAGTTGATAAAAGATGTCTTTGTATATTTGAAGTAGTCTTTCTAAACCACTTTTTGCTGTTTCTGCCTAAGTTTTGATGTACTTTCAATGCCACTTGCTTGGTCACAGGATTTACCAGGTCCTAAGGTGCGTGGGGTGCTTACAGATTTTGAATACTGAATACAAAGTCTTTCAGAGCTCAAAATGGGTGCAGTCTCTCTAACCCCACTTAATATTTCAAAATGCGTGTATTAAAAGGTTGACATGATCTCAACCATACCTCAGAAGATTAATTGGCAAGAGCTTATTTGAAATATAAAAATATTGTATAATGAAAATATACCATTCTGATGCTATTCACAAGGAAAGGGATGGACACATTTCGGACCTAACAACTATAGATATGTATTGCTCCTCTACCAACCCTGGCTTGTTAGCTTAAAGCAATATCAACACTTTTTTGAAGATTGCCCCCAATTTTCAAAATTTCATATTTTTGCACAGTAGTGTCGGTAATTGTTTAGTAAACTGTACCTGTGAATGGTAATGCTCAAACTGCGTATTTGTCATAAAAGATGCGATTTGTAATTAGAATTGGCATATCCATTTATAATTGAAGGGCGGAGCTGGAAACACCAAACTTCTCTGTCCATTGAGAAATAATGCCACCTCACAAAAATAACCTTTAACTTGACTTTCCTACTCGACCAACTGAACAACTAATGGATGAACATAGACACGTATTTGGTGCAATTTCCCAGCTATTTCACATTGAATGGAACTTAACAGCAGGCGTTGAATTATTATCAGGATCCCCGATATTAAATTACAAAATTCCTTCTTTTGCGATACATAGACGAGCTTTACCATTCACAGGTATAGTTTACTAGTCAATTACCAATGCAACTGCAAAAATCTCAATTTTTGGAAAATTGGGGGCACCCTTCAAAAATATTGCTGGTATTGCTTTAATTGGTAAGAGCCCATCCTAGTAATACAGAGGTTACTGTTTTGAATCCGGCCAAGCGCATGTTTTTTCCCCAACACTTACATGCCCTGGCCATCTTCATGAAAGATAAATATTCAACAATGACAATCATCCATAGTAGACGGACACAAAAATCGGGAAGGGAAGCAAAAAATGAGAAGGGAAAAATGGAGGAAGACGAGAAAGAGAAGGGGAAAGAAGACCACAGGGAAAGAGAGAAGGGCAAAGAAGAGAAAAAAGGAGGGAGGAAGAGAAAGGTGAAGGGAAGATTAAAAAGAAGGAAAAAGGAAAGATTTTTTTTTATAGCTTTAAATGAATTGTGAAGTTTGTGCTCTGAAACACTTCTTTTTACCTTCTAAGATGGCAAAAGCTAGGAGCTTCTGGACCCCACCCCTGTACTTCACTGCAATACGCTCGCACATTAGTCATCTCCCAAAAGCGTGTACAGGAATCTGGTTTTTTTTTTTTTTTTTTTTCCCTGCATGGTCAGGTCTGGTTATGCCCTGCAGACGCAGTCAAGATGCTGTTCACCATGTAGCGTCAAATGTCGCTATCCGTCATTAAAGAGACAGGAGGACATTCCAGAAGTAGTGCCCTCACAATTTTTTTCAAAAAAACCCCCCCACCCTTGGTCACACCTGCAGTTGAATAAAAAGCGAGTAGGTTCATCTTTTTTTGGGGCCCGCAGTAAGCTGGCAGGACAACTTAGCAAACCGTGTGAGTGTGGACGTAGTGTGTGTGTGTGTGTTTGTATGGAGTGTGTGTCACAATTGTTAAGTTTTTTCTGGGGCGGCCCACAGCTTTATTCTTTGAATATAAGCGAGCGCGAAAGCGAAGAACAGCGAAATTCTAGTTTTTTTAAAGTGGATTGATGATTTTGCCATGCACAAAGAAAAATCAAGGCCTGGTTCATAACAAGGACGAATAGGATAGCAGGCAAGTTCAAAACAAGGTTGCAGTTTTCTTTTGTACTGTATGTCCAACCTGAACCTTTATAAAACTTTGATAATTTGTATCCTCAAAAAAATCCGTCAATTGAAGTGAGCATGTCGGATGGATACTGCTGGATGTCTCGAGCAATCACATGACAGAGGATGAAATTGGAGGGATATCTGTGCTTTGGCCATGTGCTCATGCCAGAATATGTTCTGTACTCGCATAAGGAGCCTGGTGTGGGTGCCATCTAGTCTATCTGCAGCTTTCTTCAAGACCCAGATCTCAGGTCCATATAACAGGATAGTCTCTACACGGGTTCAGCTTGGTTGATTTCGAGATTCCAGATTGCCATTAGTGGTGTAGTTTAATGCAGACATTCCATACTATTCCTTGCATGACAGGAAGCCTTTCTTGCAGTCAGCAACATAAAACCCCAGGTACTTGAAAGTCCCTGACCTCTTTGAGTTGAGTATCATCTGAAGTGCAGATAGGTTAATGATTTTCTTACTCATTGGCAGTCATATATTCCGTTTTGGTATTTAAATGTAGGCCGACTTTGCAGCATTCTCAAGTGATTTCAGTAGATCTTGTGCACCACATATCAGACTGGCTGTTAGAGCTAGATCATCTGCATAGTCACAATCTGTGAAATGCTGACTTTGGGGATGTCTAGAACGCTTTTGTTTGATGGCGAGTCCATTGTCGTTCGTGATGTTAAGACTGCGGATGTAATCAACCACAATCACAAAGAGATAGTGAGCAAGAGTGTCTCCTTGGAGGATTCCAGTAGTTGTTAGGAACTCCTGTGGGTCCATCCATGGTCTACACAAAGTTAGATGGGTTATCGTACATGATTGCAATTGCTTAATAGTCCCATCTGGGATACCGTAGTTGACGCCGTCAAAAGCCTTGGAGAAGTGTACAAACACACTTGAAGCTCTGAAATTCTCAACTCTTCTATGATCCTTCTGAGGGCAAGTATGTTGATTTGCCTTAGCGAAAACCATTCTGGGTTCCGTTTGAGAATGGGATCGATGTGAGGAGTGATTCTTTTGAACAGCATTGAGTTGCAGACCTAGAGGCCAGTGGTAACAGTGTGATTCTTCTATAGTTTGAGGGTTGTTGGAAGAGGAGTGATGAACAATGTTGAAAAGGCAGCTGGTTTATTTCCTGTGTAGGTGTTACAAAATTCTAACAGTTGATCATGGAATAGTGGATTTTTCCAGATTACTGCACGAATATTGTTAGGACCAGGTGTCTTGGTGGTGTTCAGGTTCTTCAAGCAGTTCTGGATGGAAAGGGTTTCTGCTAATCTTGTGATTGAAGAAAGCTTCATAAGGTTATTGTTATTCTGAACTGGCTTGCCAAGTAGAGAACAAGTGCTGAAACCATGCGGCAAGGCACTCTTTAGTTGTTTCACCTTTGATTCCTATAGATGGGTAGCCTTGTCAGTCAGCTCCCACAGGGACTCTCAGGCAGCAGCATGCTTGTTTCAAGATGTAGGTTGTCAAGTGCTTCAGCCTTGGACTTAACATGAAGTGCAGCCTTAGCGGCATTTAGGTTCTGCTTGTACATGTGGTGGATTAAGTACAGTGCTTCTTGGCTGCAGACTTCAGGTTTTTCCTCTGGCATTGCTGACAAAGGCAGATAGCATATCCAATTCAATTTTTTGTTGGCTATAGTGAGGGCATCATATACTGTGCTGGAGATATCGTCTTCAAGCTTGTCAACAAGAGAGTTGAACCTGTTATGTACTGCTGCAGTATACTGCTCACAAATCTTTGTATCTCCCACTAACTTTCTCCAGTCAATTGTTTTCATGGGATCTCTGGGAGGGGGTATAATCCGGCTCCTACAAGAGACAATTCTATGATCAGACTTAAGAGCTTTAAAAGTGTTATAGGCTCTTGAGTTTTTAATGCTGTTAATCCACTTTCTGACCAGAATGTAGTCCACCAGGACAAGTTCTTCATTTGGGTGATTGTGTGTCCACAGTCTACTTGCTTGATTTGGGAATCTTGTGTTAGTGTCAATAAGGTTAAATTGTTCCATGAGGTCATTCATGTACATTCCATTTCTGTTGGGACTCATTGCAGGTGAACAATGCATCTTCAGGCCCAAGCTTAGCATTGTAATCTCCAGGGATGTACAGAAGATTAGGGGCTGGAATTGTACTGGTGGCAGTGGATAGTTCATGGTAAAAGTGAGACCGTTTCATCTGGATGGTCGTTGTGAGGGCTGTAGCATGAAAAAGCCCTACCATTTGAACTTTTTTGGAATCAATCAAGATCTCGCTTTAAGACTTGGGTTTTTTGTAGACTTTAATCAACAAATGGAAGGGATTATGTAAATAACTATATGAACTGCTACTCAGAAGTTTTGGAAATGGAAGAAAGCTTTTGAGAGTAAGGGTCTGAATGTAAATCTTGGAAAGATGGTGAGTGGGGTGGAGGGGAAAGAGTAAGGAAGATTTTGGTATGTGCAGAAAGAGGGCAAGAGCAAATTCAATCATGGGAGGTGCACAAGATGAAGAGGGGACAGCAAGCTTGGCAAGAGATTTTGTGTGCAGAAGGTATGTAAAAGGAGCTGGTGGGATGGTGCAACAGGTGGAAAAGTTATGCAATGAGGTGGGATCGATGAAGGAATTCTCGTACTTGGGGTACAGAGTAAATGTAAATGGCGGATGCAAGGCGGTTGTGACAGCTAAAGTTTTTGTGGGTGAAATTTAGGAATGTGGAGAGCTTCAACACAGGAAAAGATTTCCTTTTAAAAATGAGAGGAATGGTGTTGTGTGAGATTGGTGATGCTATACGGGAATAAGACATGGTGTCTGAGGAGGACAGTGGTGGTGAGAGCGATGGGTGGTGTGAAGTTGATGGAAAGATAGAAGACTGAGGACTTTATGCAGATTTTTTTGTCTGGCAGATTGTGGACCGGTTGGCAAAGGCAAATGGTGTAAATGCTGAGGAGTGTTGATGAGTATGGGCCCTTGAGTTCAGGGTGGGCAGTTCGAGGAGGGGATGACAGCACTAGGTCACTAAACACAGGTTTACTATAGTTACTTTGCCCAACAACTTGGTCAATCCACATAAGAAAAAGTGATTTGGGCACAAAAAATGCCAGCCCAACAAAAATACCAATACAACCATGGCCCTTCTGGTCTCAGTCATATGAAACCCACCATCAGCTAAGAGGGTGTGCTGCCATCTTGAAACCTGGAAATTAACGTCAGCAAACTTGACTTTTAGAACAATAACTCCATTTGGTAGTGTAGTGTTTATTTCATGAGTACACAATGTACAGTGTGCTTAACTAAATACCACTTGTGAGTTGTTCTCATTCAATAATCCAATTCCGCCTTAAACCCTTGTGGGCAACAACCCCTATACCTACAGACAGTCTGTTAGATTGGCTCATTACAAGTCACAACATGAGATAGCCCTCTTAGCTAAGTTATTATAATAACCCCTTGTGCTGAGTAACCAATTAAAAATCATGCTTCTTCTGTAATCTTCTAACCGTATGAAGTGTCTGAATTAACGTCGCTCATTACATGAGTCCAATGACCACTCAAATAATGCTCCAGGGTGTTTCTCACATTGGAATAAGGGTTGTTCCGCCATATAAGACCCTCATTTTTTCCGGTGCTCTTTTTTCATTCTCCAGTGACCCCCATTTGGGACCATATTTAATCAGTTCCATAGACCCTACTTTTCAGGTCCAAAGCCGTATTCTATCTATTCTACTAAGTCTACCGAATTTTCTTGAAAAACTTCAAAAAGTAGCTTGGAATTGAGGGAAACCACAGCTTATTTTCAAAAACCTGAGTTGTCGGGCAGAGACTCCATTTTTTAGGCCTCAATCAGCTCCATAAACCTCAATTTTTAAAATCCTGGGAGGCACATACCTATTACCTACCCCCAAAAGAATTTGAGACCCCCCTGGGATAGTGGCTTAGATGCCTATCTGATAGTTAAGGAATTTACAGTGGGTGGGGGGGAACAACTATAGAGGTCATGGTTCACAATATCACACTTTTAAACATCTGGTACATTTGCAGAGACGGTTGTGATCTCGATTCAGAATAGATATCTTACCCAATTCAAAGCTATTGTCAGGCACCTATTGGCTAATGCCTCTAATTGGTGAGGGATGTTTAATATTTCCACAGTTTCATTTCAATTTGTTCACACACATGTCATTCTGGATTTTTGTGACATTTGGAAACATGATGATCCTTGAAAATTTAAAGGAACATAGGACATGTTCAGAAAAGTTGATGTCATCTAGGTCACTGAAGGTAATTATGAACACCCCTTGAAGTGCCTTCTGATAAAATAAACTGCATTCAATTCACCACAAATTCACAAAATATCTTCATGGGGTCAGTGCATCAGGTAGGTATTTAGGGGTAAAAGATATCTGGGGCATATGTCGATGTTAAAAAATGCTATGCTTACTCTATCCAAAATTACTGACCCTTCTTCAGAGTGATCTCGCTTCTTGATCAGTTTTGCAGGGATAAGAAGTTCAAAGTTTTCATCGTTCTCGTAACTTGAGGTCATTGAAAAAAAAACGCCTGGTATTCCACCAAGTTGCTTTAGGATGTTCTCTCGGGTAATTGATAACAATCTTTGGAGCAAAGTTTTTTCATCCGTATATGTCAAGTCTTCCATTCAGCGTTCAAATGTAATATTGTTGCCATGCCCATTTTTGTTCGATACTGCATCACCCTTGGAGCTCAAGTTTCCTACGGTTTTTCATGAATTTTGCCCAAACTAATTTTACAATATGAAAAATCTGTTCAACAAATAACAACATTGACAAAAAGTTCAATATAATTGTAATTAAAAAAAAAAAAAAAAAATCCCTTTTTTGAATACACAAGGTTAAGATGCTTGCTAACCTCAGAAATATGTGAAGCTTTTATAAGTAACAAGTCAAGAATCTCAGTTTGAGCTATCAGGCTTTTTTTGTATAGAACAATGGCAACTATTTGTGAATGTAAAAAAAACCTTCAGTACTTCCTCTCAATTGTTGAAATTGATTAAAATGACTTAATGCCAAACAGCTCACCTATCGCAACCCCAGCAGACTTCCATTGCATAACAAACCCTTGGAATAACACCTTTTTGGAAAATTTTTCTTGATTGATCTGCATTGCACCATCATATTTAAGTGTCCAATTTTGCGTTTAGACATGCAAAGTAGTACAAAAAATAATGCTGGTAAAGAAAAACTGTGTAATGTAATATTTTACTTACCCCATACATCAAATGCTGGTAAAGACAGACAAACCTTGGCAAAAGGGTACATGCATGTTTGATGTGCCTGTCTCATGATGGCTTAACACATTCAGCTTATCCGCAATTAAATGTCTGTGTCATTGTATATATCAGCGATGAACATTATTTGGCTTCAACCATCAACCCACAAAAATAGTATGCAGTTTGGTTTTGGGGGGGGAAGTTCTTGGTTTAGTTCTTGGTTTATTAATATAATGTCACGTAGCTCTAAAAGCTGAATGGGGTCCACCTCAGAGGGTGTAACGCATCAATCCCACAACACCAGTTTTGGGAATTTCAACTCAACATGTAATGTGATCCCACAAAATCCTATACACATGCATACACACATCCTGAGCTTCTATGCTCATTTTCGCCCCCCAAAAAACTTAGTACGTAATGAATTTTTAGCATGATTATGATGTTATGATTTTGGACATTTTTTTATAATCCCTAAGTACTGGACATAATTTTTGTACAGTACAGTAATAACACATTGCATGCTGTGGGATTTGATTCAAAACACCCTCTGGGGTAACATCTACAATATTAAAAAATAACAAATATGTATATAATTTAAGGGGCATTATGTGATCCACAGCCTCGTTCCCCTGCTTGCCTTAAACAAGTTGATATTTTATATCACTGAACTTTTGCATAATAAAGTTGTGTGCCGAATCTTACTGTATATTTGATCAACTTCACATAAGAAATTAAACAATTTTGTTATTTTCTGTCCGTAAACTGACATAAATTACAACACATGTGCCTATAGGGCCAGCGTGATATGAAACATTTGCTCATACTGCAACATTATCAAATAGACTTGTTCAGAAAGAACTGACATTTTGTAAATAACCTTTCTTCAGCATGCTAGTGAACCATAGTACAAAATGAAGGTGCTGGATCACAAAATGCACGTTTAAATAAAAGGCCGACTTTCATAAAATATTAAGCAAAAGAGCATAACCAAAATGAACAAACCCACTATATTATACATACAACACATTAAAAAAACACATCCACACCAAAATACCATTAACACCGTACCTATACTCGCACATAATACAACACTAACAGCACACCACATACCCTCACATCCACACACACTCTCACATTCACACCCCACATACTCTCACACACACCTTAAACATACATCCATACTTTTAAAAAAAATCCACACACTCACGCATACTCGCGCCAACACACCCACTGAAACACACAACCAATACCACTATAATATCAAATATAATTTGTACCCAAATCAAATTTTAAAAATATTATTGCCATAATATCGGGGAACTAGTTGGACGGCCGAATTACATACAATCGTAAACTATGGAAAATTGCACTAGAAATTCCCCCAGGCATTAAGGTGCAACGAGAGATTTTGAGGCAGCTGATATAATTTCGATATCAGCTGGGGAATTATAATAGGTTCACTCTTGTATAAATTAAAGGATGTCTTGTTCTTTTTCATGATGTATATAATGCGTTTTTAAACTTATTTCATCAACCTTCATGCATCTTATATTCATTAATAGGAGATCCACATATTCCTTGCCCCAAGAGCATGAGAATGCTTTGGCCTGTCTTCAGATCTTGAAGCGCCACCGTAGACAAAAGCTGGTAACTCTTCTACAAAGCCATGCTTGTGACACCCAGGCTACCAAGGCCTCAGATTATCTGAACTGTACTATTGGATTGCAAGCTCTCCATGCTCTTGAGAAGAGACGATGTGTATTCCTTTCGTGTAAGTATACTAAAAAAGTATACCAAATATTTATTTTTCCAAATGTTGAAATGTCTAATCAAGATGCTAAAGAAGGGATTTAAAGGTTGACTCAAAGATTTTGAAATATGTGTAGTATAATTACCATAGGATACTGGGTATAACAAAAATTCTGGTTCCAGAAGTTAACAAAGTTGTGTTTTTTCTATCTGAAGAACATCGATTTGAGCTTAGTTATTTCACACAGTGATTAATATGTACATGCAACAAAAAAACAACACTATTTGTTTGAAGGACATCGATTTGAGCTTAGTTATTTCACACAGTGATTAATATGCACATGCAGAAAAACACTATTTGTTGAGAAAATTGAGGGTACCATCATCAGGAAATCTGAGTCGGCCTTTAAAAACCACAAAATGTACATGTACTGAGTCAGTACATTTATAAAGAATGACTCAATCTTTTATTTTATGAAATTGATCAAAAACGTTTGACTGGATAAGATTTGTTACATTTTAAGTACACATTTAGCAAAAAAAATGCATAATACTGCACATTACCATTATCCCAGTAATTGATTTTTGGATACTGAATAGTGAACTGGTTTTGCACTTTGTGATCAAGAACTGGTTAAGATCCATGCAATTTTGTTAATCCGTCTATTCAACAAAATATAAAAATACAAAATGCACCCACCCAAATAAAATTTCTGCACTAATATGTATCTCTATCCTAAGGGATTTCAATGATGTGTATCTGTTTTTTGCAGCCATTGATCCTAGATCAGAGTCGGCCAAGAGTTTTTCTGATATTGGCGTAGAGGTTTGTAGTTTGTCAGCCTTCATCAGAAAGCAGTCGTCTCATCATAGTGCTGCAAAATTAGGGACCATTACCGAATCAACTTCTGAGAAGCATTCATCACAGAACACAGCATCTCATCATGGACAGTATAGGTTCAATAGGTTGAAGTGATTGACCAAAGGTTAAAGGTCATAAGTAGCATATGTGTATATTTTTTATAATTATATATTTTTTAAAATAAATTATTAAGCTAGTTGAACAGTTAGGTACAAGTGTTAAATAAATTTGAATTTATAAATTCAACTCTTGGCCATGGGTGCAGCCATTGTAAGACCTTCCAGTGAGAAGTACCCAGATGATACACCGCTACGCACACTAAAGAATAGGACGTTTGCAAACAAATTCCAAATAACATAAACATGTGGTACAAAAATATGATACCGCTGACAAATCTCGTCCTTTGATATTATGTTAAGAACTAAATTTCAAAAATATTTTGCATCAGTATAAAAAGTTATTAACACGTATTCTTATAATACACGGCCGGATTCTTACTCACGTGGTGGCCTATACGGCAGCTACACCATGTCTACCACGGCAGCTACTGCACAGTACACACAGGGCTAATTGCGAGGCGGTAGCTGCAAAATAGGGCTTACAAAGTACACAGTTATTAGGTATACAGTAATGTGGCTACTCTGCTTTACCTACCCCAATGGCTACCCTGTAGTTGCCCACTAGGTGGAGAGAAGGTGGATGTTGGGTAGACAGTACCGGAGTAGACACACAGCTACCACGTAGCTACCCTATGATTACCACGACGCCATTTTGAGAGTGGATGAAAATTTCATGAAATGAGGGCGCTATACACTTGGGCTCCGTTTAGCATTTTTGGAACGTTTTTTAGGAAAATCATTACGAAATTCAAATCGGGCATCATCAAAAACCCCTACATTCCCGCACATTTAATAAAAAATGCAATATATGCCAAAAATATCAAAAAAACAAAATTGGCCATGAGAAATACCGTGGGCGCTGAGAGCCGGTGTAACCACGCAGCTACTCCACAACGGTGCAGACAGCCGCTGTGTGTACACTATCCGTCTATGCGGCAAAAATACACGGAATCCTGGCCGGCGAGTGCACGTCTAGTGGGTAGGTAATCCATGTCTACTCGGTAGTAGCTGTGTGGTAACTACCATGAAGAAATTGGCCGTGTATATCAACAAACTTGGTAAAAAAGCACAAAATTTGCTATGAAAATTAATCACAGTTACAACTTTCCAATGTACAGGAAGACAACCTACTGTGCTATAGATCACCTAAGCTCACCTTCCAGACTTACGATCTACAAGCTCTAATGCTGGTGCCAAGGGGTGTTTTAGACAAATGTATGAATTCAAATTTATATAATATTTGTACAGTATTGTTGAAATCTTGTGATAATCACAATTGTTTTCCCTTTCAAACACAATGTCACATTTCATTGTTAAGAATGGTTTTACATTTGTTGCTAGGTTAATTATGTTAAGATTCCATATGCTACTGAAAACTAACCTACATTCTGGTTATCCAATCCAAATTTTAACCCAGAAATAATTTCTTATTTCACAAGGATATCTGCAGCGGTTTTGAATCTTTCAAGTAACTTCATTAGTAATAATCTATTGTGGTGTAAGTCAGTAGACTCCCAATCTGGTAGATGTATCATATAGAAGTCCCAAGTATGCAAATGAAGTATTGCAATTGATTACATCAAGGGCTAATGCACAACATCATACAGCGCACGACAGAATCAATAGCAATACCTCATTTGCATACTCGGGACTTCTATATGAAACATTTACCTCCAATCTAATATGGAGAATTTGCAGATTCCCATTAGTCACAGGATCATTGCACTGAAAAGCAACATGTTGCACTTGTACATCTGTTAAAATCAATATTTATTCATAGTGTAATATATGTGGATCCATGAAATCAGCAATAGGTGTAACTGTTCTAGTCTAAATCATAATTAGCTGCATTTAACATATGTTCTTCCCATGACGAGCACTGTGTCGTTGTGCAATTTGATGGTTCGCCATTTTGGTGAGAATGCAGGGCTATGTTCCAAAACATCCAGCTAATTACGAATTGGATTATCAGTGTTGTGATGCATAGAGTAGTGGGATTTTGCATTTGTATCCATATTTTTTATTAAACGCCATTGATACTTCCACTATAAGGGATGCCAAAGTGAAGAGAGTAGCAATTCTGTGAATTAAATGATTTAAATACAATTGTAACCTTATATACTAACCAGACATGAAAAGACCATTTCAACATTTATAGTTTGACAATGAAATAGAAGAAATTTAATTACAGGTGAAGAACCAGGTGAGATTATATATTCCTAGAAAGTTTCCCATTCCTTTATAACTTCATTCCAAAGTAGGGTTTTCAACTTGCTTCAATATACCAACCACTTGGTGTATTGTCTTTTTTAGTATTGTGTTAAAGGTGTCAATGTGAGTGCAGTGACCAAAATCAGAGCACACCCAGCAAACAAAAGATTTTCCAAATAGGACCTTAATCTTGTTAAAAGCTATAAATGTTAAAAATTTTGAAAACCATTGATGTTCATTTTCATGTTATAGTTTTTTGTTCATTTTAGGTTGTCCTATTTTAATTAGGAAGACCCTTATGCTGCAAAGATTTGACAGTTTTAAGTTGCCTTTGAGTGGTATCTTCTTTGGCATCAGGTTCATACTTGGTATGTATATATTTGTATTGTTGCAGGGGTTATGATAGGGTATTTAAGTTGAGGTCAGGTCACTTAAGGTCATTCATTGTGGCTAACTCCATTTTGGGTAGACGTTTCATATAGAAGTCCCATTGCAAATGAGGTATTACAATTGATTCCGTCATGCGCTGTATGACGTTGTGCAGTAGTGCTTGATGGAATGAATGGCAATACCTCATTTGCATCAATGGGACTTCTATATGAAACGTCTACCCAATTTTGGCACTTGCATAGAATAGATTATTTTATTATGATGCACACATTTCAATGCAAAGAAGGATCAAGTTCATACTTGGTTATAAAATTGTTATCAGGAATTAAATGGAGGTACACATATTAAGGTTGTCATTAAGGGGACATGCCATTTCTATTAGTTACTTTGATAGCAGACATTATTCATTGGGTAAATTTGTAATTCCCAAGTTAATTGATTGGCTTATTACTCTAAAGGTGAACTTCTACCAGATTCCATTGCCCAAATTTAACAAAACTTGGTATGTGGTTAGTGTTGCATGCAAGTAATACTCATGCACTGTATCATCACTATTTGTGCACATTAATGAGCTCATTTGCATATTTGCTCCCCAACAGTCTGCTCCATGCCAGGGGGATCTTGCAAGTTTCAACTTGAAGTATTAGGATGGATAGTAGAAATATTTAATAGTTTCAAGTGTCCTATTTTGGGCCATAAAGTGTCTGTATGGGGTCTATGTGACAGCTGCATACACTGCCTGTTTGCACTTTGTAAAAACTTCCACAATCTTAGATGGAATCTCTTGAAACTTGGGGAATCCGTGGGTAGGGGACATGGAGGGTTTTTTGGAATGGGGTGTTTACCAATTGAGGGCAAAGGTTATGTTGGGTCATTGATGAAAAACACAAATGTTTTCCATGGAAATTAATGTATATTTGATATTGGTCGGAATGATTTTCAGGAATTGGTTGTATGTAGTGTTTAGGTCAAAGGTCATCTCAATGTCATTTACAGTCTGTTGAAAATGCTGTCATAATTATCAAGTAGTATATTACATTGTGGAAGTTAGTAAAATGTTTCTCTAGTCTGAGTGAACAAGACCTCAGATAAACTCTCGCACAGTGAAAATAAGCCATTTAATTAACCAAACTCACTGTTTGGTTGAACAAGACTTGTTTAAATGTGTATGTATTCAACAAGTCATACTCTTCATATGAAAATTTAGAATTGAAGTATGGATCTTGTGACAAGTAGTTATATTATTGTGCACAATATTGCACATTATTTTGATAGAACTATGCAAATACCCCAAAAATGGTGTAGAATCGAGAGAAGTACTTGCACTGAATTTAGTCCCCCTTGTGCAGCCCTTGATTTGGATTATAGCAAATGCAGCCTAATCTCTACTAAACTGTAGTTTTGCTCCCAGATGACTAGGGATAGTGAGTCTTTCGCATGACTGTTAGTCAAGCCAGGTAGGTTGAGTGTTTTAGCATTACCACTATTCAAGTCAGGTAGGTTATTTGTGCAATCTCTTGATTAATGGTTGTAGATTATTAATGAGGAGAAAGGGTTATATGCAATACTGTCTGAGGAGGACAATCCTGAAATATCTTGGTGCATCATTGTTTTGGTTGTATTGTGTAAAAATATCTCATGAGTAGCTGGGAATGGCTTTTAAGGATTGAAGTGTAGCTTTTAGAGGGAAGTGGTAGCAGTGTTAGGCATTTCTTAACAAATTTTTAAGAAAGTGCTAATTAATACACAAGGAAATGGCATATATCAAGAGCTTCGTACCACAACACCATATCCGCACATAAGCCAGTCTGAAACACTTGGTCCAATTTTGACAAAAATTTAGCTAGAGACATGAGCCTGTATAGGTAGGAAGTTAAATAATTGAGAATATTCCAAGCATGGAAATTTCATCTTTTGAAAGCTAGGAGTCTGAGTAATAATGGTAATCAATACTAGATTGGAACAGATGTGGCCACATTGAGTGCAGGGATATTCAGGGGTGGCTTCAAAACTCGACCACTTAGTGCTCAGCAATTCTCCCGGTTGCTTCTTGTTGGAACCGGCTTCCATTTTAAACAATGAAACATCACTGAATTGGGGATTCAAACATGTTACAGAGTGATTCATCACTCTGTAACATGTTTGAATCCCTCAACGAAAATCCTTGTGAAAACTTATTAATATCATGTATAGAAGAACATAATTACTCTCACTACAATGTTCCCAGTTCGACAGAAGTCTTTCCTCAAATATATTTTAGCAAAATCTAAAGCAAAACGGTAGTTTGGGCATGCTTGTTGCTTTGCAGTTTGCACCTGGTGTCCTTGCACGTACTCAAAGAGTTCTAAACGTGTCCACATAGCGTACCGCGTAAATGCACTTCCGTGCACACTGCGCCGGGCGTGACACGCTAATATGCATGTCAACTGCGGGTTGAAAATGAATCAACAACGGTAAGCTCCTGTACAAGGGGATACGGTGAGTTGTTGAACCGCTGATCAAGTGGTGGTTGGGTTTAGAAGGCACCCCTCGGAGTAACAAAGCTTTATGCTGCCATGGTCAAAGTAGCAAAACCATATCCACATTATGCAATTTTGTATTTGATCCACAAGGCCTGAACTGTCAAATAAGTCCATTTGATTTTTTTTTAATGTTGTGGCACCAAACCCTTGAGATATTGTATGAGACTTCCTGTTAAATGTTCGGATCAAAAGTGTTTATATAAATCTTTGTAACAAAGAGATCTGTATTTTGAAAAGATGAGTTTAGTTGAGGACAATTGACAATTGGAGGTAAGTATAGAATGGAAAAGGAAACTATGCAATATGTTAACATTTGTACAGAACTTAGAAGTTGGTCAGTAAGGATAGTTTACCACCAGGGCTTAAAAGAAAAGGTTCTTCAGTAAACTTGCACAATAAAAACAGAACTGCAAAATTCAGAAATGTTATATTGAAATATGTAAATGTTTGTCAGAGTGCCTGAAGTATTTTATAACCATGATTTATCTCAATGCCAGTCATGCAATATTTTGAAAATAGGAACATATACATGGATTTTGTGGACAATTTGTACTCAACAAAAAGCAATCAAAAATGCTTTGCAGCTGTGTTTTTCTTTGTTACACTGAATGATCACTGCTTTGGCTGCTTGTGAAAGAAATCTTGAAAGGGTGGATAGTGTGTTAATTTTGTTAGTGTGTTAATTTTATTTGTGTGTTATATTTTGGTGGTGAAGGATGGTCTTAAATGGCTTTAAAACTTTGGTGTTTGCATTTTAGTACATATTGGAGACTCTAACAAAATATTTGTGACATGGTTAAAGGAATTATAGACCATATGAGGTGGTAAATGCTTGTTTTTCAATTGCAGTGGGGTTTGAATCAAAATATAGCATTTTGAATGGGTAAATAGCTTGAATTAAAACCTCAAAATTGAATACTGCAAACATGTGGCCTATTTCTCTTCATTGTGCCACATTTACAAGACTGGTTTGGATATGTATTGATCAGAAAATGGATTGCTTATAAACAGTCTGTATACACTGAAAGAGTAATGTAAATATGGATTAGGGCAAGAGATTGGTATATTTTTACATTTGTTTAGGAACCAAGTTTTGCATGTGTTGTGAATTTCTGTTGAAACAAACTCGCCATATTTTGTGTCTTGCATATTTTCCTTGCAAATATAAATAAATCACAAAATAATTTTGTGGTTGCTTTTCAATGTGGTAGGGTACTCCAGTTGAACATTTTCAATTGTTACAGATAGTCCAGCGGTAGAACCCACAGGACCTTGCTTATGACCTTGCACTAGAGTCTGCACAAAATGTTTTGATGGTTTCTGGGCAACATTGACCTGCTGATTCCAAATCTCAATGATGCAACTTTGTCGTCCTTGAGCATTTTGAGATAGGTAAGGGGGTAATTTAACAGGGTTAAAATTTATAAATGTTTCATGCGGGGTTAAGGAGTGAGCAGACATGTTCCTCTGGTCCAATTGATAAAAAGGTATAGTTAGCTATACCTAGAACAATTTTAACACAATGAGCTTAAAATGGTTAAAGGTCATCCTGTGGTTAAATTTTTGGATTTCACAGATTTTTCTCAAAAAGGGCTCATTGTTCATGCTGTTGGATATTGATGTCAAATACATGTTTTTTTGTTTTTTTTTGTGACTTATGGAGTAAAATTAAAGGGGGAAATACTGAGAGGGCTCAAAGGGTCTGGGGGGGTCAATGCCCAAGCCTCTGCTAAATACCTTTGAGCTGATTAACATAAAGGAACATGTCTATACACATTTTGACCCCTGTTAATTTTCCCGCTTTCCCTATCTAAAAATACGCCGCAAGGATGACAAAGCTGCATCATTGAGATTTCGAATTGGGATGTTAATGTTGCCTAGAAGCCATCAAAACATTTTGTGCACACTCAACATAATGGCCTACCGTAGGAATAAGAATACCTTTTTAGAAAATTAACAAAAATTGAGCCGAGTTAATACATAAACTTAGGCTACAAAGAGTGGTATTGAAGTGGTATCTGCTGAATTGTGCCAGCATGTTCCATCAACTGAGAATAGGGTTGTCAGATAAATCTTATTTAATCTAATTTTGTCTTTGTAGCCCAGTCCATACATGTAGTTTTAAAATGAACACTTCTGTGCTGGTTTACATAAAGAACAACTGATGCCAATCACAAATAACAATATCCTTTTACTGAAAGGATAGGAAATGTTGTTCAAACAAATTTATGTATACAGACATTTGTAAAATTGGGATTAATTTAATGCTATGTATACAAAAACAAAGGTACAATTCTTGCCTATAAGTGCTGAACAAAATTAGAAAGGTGTGAAAGTCGGGTTACTTTCCAAGTTATTGTTTATGCTTTAGTGTTGTGGATGAGTGCATACTACTGTAATATTTGTGTATATGACTGTAATAAATTTAAGTAATATTTTAAAAGGTTTTATACAAAATAAGTTTTATACCTCATTTTGTGTCTTTAGAATTGACTATAGCAATATAATGGTAGTTATTAGATTAATATATCTTACAATATCATTTATGATATTTTGCTCTTTAAGTTAACTGCAGATTACACTGCGAGCTAAATGGGTGTTAAAGCCTACAATATAAACCAAGAGAAAATATCAGAATTTGTTTACTTTTTTAATTCTGTTTGCTTTTCCCAAAGATTTTTGTTGTTAGTGTTAGTTTTTCTATTTTTCCTAGTGATTTTTGTAATAATCATAGCTATGATGATCAATATATTGTCTTTCGAAATCGAGGTTTGATTATGCATTACATTGCAAACATTTTTTAATAAGGACAAAGGGTTTAAGCTGGTAAAATTGAAGTTATCTTTTAATAAGAGTATTCATTGTGTAAATCAAAACCCTCAGGTGGAAAGCTAAATTCCTATCTCAATCAGTTCAAGTCACTCTATCACTTTGACAGCTTGTTGACCCCATACAAATTCTCATTTATTTTTAGAACAATTTTAAGCAGTGGCAACACCGTTTTGACAACTTATATAAGTAGGGACATGAGAGAGCTATTACCCCTGTAAATATCAGAAAAATCCATTCTGTAAATCTTACCATATAGGCCTACAAAGATAATTTTATGTAATTGTGCATTCTAATGTCCATTCTCCATAGAGGTCCGTGTAAAGGCTGACTCAGAGATTTTGAAGTATATTTTGTTGTGTATTAATTAAAAATGGTCAACCACAACTAAAGAGTCGCCTAAAATAATTGTAGAGGTTGAGATTAATCTGATTGTTTAGTTTGATGTAGTAAACATTTATATATAGTATAGCAGTACCACAGGACACTGTGTAACCAAAATTCTGGATCCGAAATTTTATTACATAGTTACGATTTCTACTAAGGACATTGATTTGAGCTTAGCTATTTTAAACAGTGATTAGTATGTGTACAAGAATTATGTATATGCAAAAAGCGTGATTTGTTAGAAAATTGAGGGCCCGTCGAGTCAGCCTATAATGTTTAGGTAAAAACACATTTGCCTGCAATGAAATTTTGTCAGATTAGCCTGATATAGCTAGAGGAATAACTGGTGCAAATTCATGGTCAAAACTGTGTCCATTCTTGTTGAGATCTTTTGTTTTATTCTGGTTTTGTCATAACAAATGACTTTCAAACAGCTGTGTTGATGTGGATGTGATGATTTCAAATTGTTATTGACATGAAAATACATGTCAATTTAAGTAAATTGTTGAATGTAAAGCTTAAGTCTACCATAACTGAAAACATTCCAGTGTTTTTTCATAAGAATTGAGTTTCAGTTAAATGCTGCAGCAAAGATCAGATTTATTTGCTGTCAGTATTTTCATCCAATGGGGAGATAAATTTATCCACCAAAGCAGATCACCACATAGACATGTCCGAAAGTGCTCATTAAAGGCCGAGACAGAGATTTTGAAGTATAATATTTTTTGTGTATTAATAAAAAATAGTCAACCAAGAACTAAATATCATGTTTTAAGGAGTCCAAGTGTTGAAAATATCGGATCCAAAACATGACAATCATAAAATCGGATGATTTATGCCCAAAATTTATTGGTTTCGCTCTGAGTTTTTAAAATATTTTTGCAACTCTGAGCTTGTACAATAAATTTGGGCTCAATCGATCCAATTTTATATGATAGTCGCCAAAAATGCTCAATTCCTAAGTTTGAAATGAATCAGATATTTTTTTTGTAGTAAAATTTATGTATGGTACAAGAGTAACAAAGTTACAATTTTCTATGTGAAGGACATTGATTTGAGCTAAGCTATACCACATGTGGTTAGTATGTGGACAAGCATTGACATTGTATAAACAAAAAAATGTGATAGAAAATTGAGGGCGCCATCCTCAGGAAATCTCTTAGTCAGCCTTTAAGTGACATTGACTCAAACCAACCAATTGTTGAGGGTTCTTTTGAATGTATGATTAAAGGTGCAACTAGAGATTTCATGTATCAGGTGTACCTATTAAAATTGAAACCCCTGATTTTTTCACTGATGAAAGCATTTCCATAAAAAATATCCCCATCTGAAAGGAGCTGAGAATTATTTCTTTAGTTTAATAATTACACAATTTGATTACACAATTTCTAATTTTGTATTGTAGCAAATAGGAAATTTGGCCTATGTTTTATATTGAAGTAAAAGGAAATCAAAATCACCTTTTGTTTTCACTTTAACCAATTTCTGTACCCAAAAATGAAATAGAAGGTAAGAGATCTATCGAGTGATAATGAATATGAAATCAGTACAAGTGATTCTGTGAAATCTCTGGGGTACCTTTAAGCAGCTAATGTAGAGAAATATGTTCAATATTTACTACCAGTTTTAACAGCTTTATACAATGCAAGAAGTAGTGGTAATTTCAGATGGCTCTCTGTGATGCACAATTTAATGTGCAAAGTAGGATTTCAGTTGAACCGTAAATATTTCATGTTTAAGACTCGCTGAGATATAATTTAAGGACAAATAAATTGTAAAGAAAACAAAGCATGTTTTGCAAGTTTAGGAATAGAAGAACCGATACCAAATATCATTAAAGGTATTGAAAGTGCTGATCAAAACTATTGATATAATTTTGTGATGTTGCAGTAGCACATCAAGACCCCAAACTTTCTCATAATCCATAAGGTTACTGATTACCTACAAAATCATAACAAATATAACAATAGATTCCAACAGCCAGTATTGGTTGTGAGGTGCCCGCGTACTGATGTCCAGATGCTTACCTGCTTGGTAGCACATCAAGCAGCTACAAGTTTTAATACAAAATATTTGTCATATCTTTCCTTGAAAATTTCCCTATTTGTTATGTGAGGAGTTAAGTGGTTATCTTTCATGAAAATGCATATTTTGTATGGTGTTAAACAATGTTTACAAGCATACAGTAATGTTTTTACTACGATTTATTTATACCGA